>BSBK01009814.1:1915000-2132500 GCA_027943335.1 Chamaecyparis obtusa
TGAAAAATAGTTTGCCTTTCACGGGGCACTTACTGAGATCTTATATTGTAGATTTTGTCTTGAAGATTTCAATTCACCTCAATTTGTATATTAGCGTCCCCCGTCCACCCCCCCTCACAAAAAAAAAACCATTGCCACATGTCCCCCTGTTAGGAAACTCCGTGGAAACACAGAAAAATTCTATTTTCTGGACCTTTGTTTTGTGCTTTTTGCCACAAAGGAAAAGAGACCAAAAGCCATGCTACTTTGTTGTCAATTTACTTGGATAGCTTGGTTGTGTTATGCTGATAAAGTGGCTAGACATGGGTGGCCCTGCATCATGTTCTCCTTTCTTTCTTCCTATCAAGGATCTTTGAAATCTTACTTGGTAATAAAATCTTTAGTGGGTTTCTCTATCTTATAGCAAATCTACAAGGAAAGAAACAATTCTATCTTTGATAAGCTGGCCATTAATTAATACCTCTTGTCCAAATTAGAGATCTTAATATAAAGATTTGTGAATGCCAAAACTTGGTGGTAGAGTGATGAAGGAGCTTTGAGATTGGTTGATGGAGACAAATGGTCACCCTCCATGATCAATCCATTGAGAGCTTCTTCCTTGATAAAATCGTCTTTGATTGAATGAATGAATGAAAGATTTTGTCATTTGCGAAATCAAGCAATCTAAGGCATAGAAGCGATGAATTGGAAAGTTCACAATTATTTGTGGTTAATTGGGAATCAGCCAACTCCCCAATTTTTTACCTACAAAAATCAGGAATCACAAATTGAAATAACTCTTTGACCCGATTTGCAATGACTTTTTCGCATCAAATCGTGTTTAACTAGTTCAAAAATTCAGAAAAGGCAAAAAATTGTGAAACCCTAATAAAATGCACAGCCCTAAAAAAAACCTACTATTGGTAGGGAAATAGGGTACATAGACAAATGTGGAGAAGATGCTGCATCTCACTGCAAGTCTTCGGAATTTGAGATATGGACTGTAGAATCTGCTCTAGGGATGCTATCTAAGGGCATGCATGCATGACATCCCATATTGTAAATATAAGTATATAATGAGATCCATACGCCAGTATAAGAGGAGAATATATGTAATACAGTGAATAGAATGGTGAATAGGATAAGCTGAATATATGAGTAGGAGATATAAGGGATGCAATGTATTATTGAATACAATCTAAGTTACCGGTTCAAGTTTGGTTCTAAGTTCGGGTACGAAGAACCGGTTCACAAGTTTGACAAAATTTTGAAAAGGGGTTTGGGTTCAGGTTCGAAATAACATGTAAAAATTTTAAAATTATATATATTTATGAAGCCTAGAAGCATGAGTTAAAATTAGAATGTCACATCGTATGATAAAAACATTTAAACAACAAAAACACCATAAACTTGTAATCATAGCATCATGAATCGTGATCATAGTAAATTGTTAAAAATTTGATAGGATGTATCAAAACTTTGTGAACAAAAATTGTAGGTAAGTGTTGATGTCAGTTTTGTACCACTACATAACATATAGCAATTGAATACTTGATAAAGCATACCAAACACTCAACCCTCTCTTGAAAAGTATATACTCATGAAGAATATGAGAATACTCCAAGGTTCCTTACACTTGTGGATACTAACTCAGTTATATTAATGTGATTTGCTGGTTAATCACTTAGGTGGGCTTACGTTGTTCTTTCGAGGATGTCAAATTCTCGCTATGATGATGATGAGATCTAGCTTTGCAATGTATACTCAAATTTATATCACTTCCAACTTTGCTCTTCGAAAACTTCAACTACTAGACTACTTCTTGCTTTACTACTATTTCTATGGAATGGAAAGATTGGCAAATGGATGGGGATCAACCTAATGAAAGCTTGCCAGCAGCGCTACCTCCATAGATGCAATGATTTAAGGGGAATGAGACTAGATTACCACACAAGGCTTCTTAACAAGCCACTAAGATGCTAGTGGCTTAGTATATAGATCCCTATCAAACATTTACCAATATCACCATACAACTAGCCATCTACTTCTATTCTAACAACATGAAATGAAATCCTACTTTAATTTGAGAGATGAGAAGAAACATGCAATACACCAAAATGATCATATATATCCACCATGCAAACCACAACAATGAATAGAGAACAATTTTGATAGTATTTTGGCAACAATTCTCCAACATAACTCCCTTTACAAATGAGAACAAATGGCCTTATATAGAGGCCCAAAATTACAACGAGTAACCAAGATTAAGAGGCAAAAATCAAGGGCCAAGATTAAACCTTACAAACCCTAATTAGGGTTACCATCTTTCAACCAATTACATGAGGACACCAACTTTGTGGGCCAACGAGAAAATTACAATAATCTGTCAACCAATGAGAACATGGGACACTTGGCATGATTTGATTGCATGCACATGAAATTGCCACCTCATCAACCTTATCTTATAAATTTATTTAATCCTTGAAATGAGGTGAAGCCTTGGATGCTTGAGCTTGTCCTTAGAAACTTTCTCATCACCACTTGAACTTACTTGTACCTGATGTCCTGACCTTGAAAGGGTGAGGTCTCAATGCACTTGGGGTAATCTTGCCTTGGCCATAGTGGCTTGCCTGGATGTGAACCTTCTTGCAATTTGAGAGCCTTGCTCTTGGCCACTTCCCTGAAATCGAATTAGACCACTTCCCTGAAATCGAATTAGACCCTTTCAACCTTTCGTCTCGCTTTCTTCCTTCATTATCCTTGCCTTCCTTTAACCTTCATGGTCTTCTCTAACCTTCCCACTTGAATTTGGTTTGCATGTACCCCCCTCTGCTTCAATACTCTTGGGTTTTGGGGGCACCTGCCTTGGCCATACCTCCCACTCAAATCTAACCAAGCTAACTTGCACGAATAGCCAAGCCCTGCCTAGCCTCAAATATCTTCAAATCTCTTCCAACCTTCAATGAAACCTGCCTCCTCGCTTGTTTTCCTCCTTGGCTAACCCTTGAATGCCTTCAACTGTTCGAACTGCCACAACCTCGCCCTTTGGCATAAGCATCTGCCTTAACCATAGTGGCGCAGTGTATCTCCCCAAATTGGATTTGGTTCAACTAACAAAGCATCACTAATAGTCTTGCAATCAAATAGAAGAGGTAGGACCCCATGTAGAATTGCTTCTGATTTTGCACTATCCTAAGTTGCATCTCTAAATTCATGCTAATGATCCTAGTCCAATCAAACTTTCTTTACCATTCTTAATTCTTTCAATAAAATAATACATCCAAGGATCAAACTGTGTACCTGGAGTGGAGTTCATGACTCGGTTGAGAAGCACAATGAGGTTGCCATACTCTGATTTGAAATCTGACCTGATGAGCCTTGATGACTTGGTGATTCCCTTCTTGCCTTTGTGTAACCAATTTTGCTTTAGTAGAGCGAGGTAGGTATCCTGACAGTCTTGAAAGAACTTAGCTGCTTGATCCACCAATATTACTGTCATGCCCCTCAGCTGGGGTATACCGAACACTTCCTTGCACAATTCCACACTTACTGATCTTCTTTGCCATAGAGGATTGGCCTCCTTTCAACCTATCTCTCAATTGTATCATATCTATGGTGCCGACGTTGGTGTCCTTGACTCGCTTCAATTTCGAGAAGAAAGTGGTCTTTGACATCATGTCTTCCTTGTCTTTCTTGGTATTAATTCCCTTTGGGTTCTTGCTTGCACTAGCATCCACCATCCTAAACACTTATTTCTGCCCTTTCTTTCTACAGTGAGGTGGGACTACATTTATTTTTGCCCCTTCACCTAGGGATGATCAAACATATTTCTACCTCGCCAATTCCTATCACACTACACTTATCTCTGCCTCTTCTACTAGTGAGATGGACTACCACTTATTTTTGCCTCTTCGTTACCAATGAGATGGACTACACTTATATCTCCCAACTTCTTTCCTAGGGGTGGGACTACCACTTATATCGCCTTTCTCCAAATCCTAAATGGAAAGTACACTTATATCTCCCAACTTCAAGCCCTCATGAGATGATGACGTGATGGAATGGATGATGCAAGAAGAAAATAGGGAAATGTACCAAGAGAGAACAAAGAAGAAAATCCGCCTTGTAGACCAACTTCACCCTCAATCTTGAAACTTATCTTCTACACCAAACAAACAACACCAAAGAAAAGGATAACAATTAAAAGAATAAGTTACTCACCAATTAGTTTTGCAAAATCTGTCCCTCTCCGAATTGGATTTCTTTATCAAATCTACAAGCTCTTATGATCCTCAAAATGGTATGGCTTGGGCACAATCTGTAGTCTCTCTCAATATTCTGCTAAGAAGCAGCCCCTTCTTTATTCAAAATATCAGTCCCTCCTTGCCAATTCGTGGCTTCCTCCTATCACCTAGCAGTCCCCACCTTGCTATCAAACAATAGCCTCTTTACAAACTCAGATCTGCCCTTGGCAATCAAATAGCAAGCCTCTTTAGACTCACTGTCGCTGCCCTTCCAGAAAAGTCGCACCTCCTGCCCTTTGACAATGCTGATGCCCTCTTCTCTAATTCGGATCTGCTTCTCTTGTATTCGGCCCCTGGCCTTGAGAGATTCGGGCCTGCCTTTATGCAACACCAGATCTGGCTCTCTCTACAATTCGGACCTGCACTTTAGAGTTTCGGATCTGCTTCTCTTGTATTCGGCCCCTGGCCTTGAGAGATTCGGGCCTGCCCCTCTCAATTTCGCTCTGCCCTTGCTTGATTTCGCTGCTTGGAGGAATGGATGAGGGAAGGAGGAGAAGGGCGCTCCTTTCTTATACCGCGTCTAGAGCCCTGCCATAAGGGGCTGACCTTGCACAAAGGAAAACGAAAATGAAATTAATAAAATGCCAAGAGAGGGGGGGGCCCAACCAGGCCTATAAAATATAATTTTGCATTAAAAAATTTAACTAAACTTTGAATTTCAAATTGCATTGGGATGGGAAAGTCACGCCACCATAAAAAAAGGTCCCAATTAGATTCATTAATGCCATGCGCCATAATAAAAGGTCCTAAAAATTTTGAAATTAAAGCCTATACTTTGGATTTTCAAAAGCTCAGATTTTAAACTTCAAGGCCAGATTTTCACATTCATTGCCCAGATTTTTAATTTTTTAAAGCTCAATATTTCAATTTTGATCCCAGATTTTATATTTCAAAGCAAACATTATGATTTCAATGCAGACTTTGAAAGTATGTGCCCAGATTTTTAATTTCAATGCCCAATCTCCATGCTAAAATTCGAAAATTACTAGCTCAGATCTTTTATTTATTGCTCAATTTTCGAATGTCAATCTCAGATTTTATGATTTCCAAATCGAATTTATGTAAAAATCTCAATGATATTGCCCAGATTTTAGATTTATTTGCCAAGATCTTATGTTGTTTAGCCCAGATTTTTAAATTGCTTGGCAATGTTTTCGAATTTAGTAAAGGAAAAAAGTTCGATTATGTTTCACACTTTCCTCAAAGATCAAAACCAAAATCAAAATCGAAAACCACAATCCTCCAATTTCATTTTTCACATCATTCATCTAAGTCCAAAAGGCTCGTCAAGGCATCGGGATATCGAGATCTAAGAAAAATGCCAAGGCTAGTTCAAAAATGGGGGTCCCCAAATTCTTTGGGGCGATGGTGTGAAAACCTCACAACAGTAAGTTCATTTCCCAACAATCTGGAGGCTACTCTAAGAAGGAAGGTGTTCAAAGAAAATCAACATTTTCAAACACCCCTCAGCAAAATATAGTAGCCGACTAAACAAACGAGATGATAATGAAGATGACCCAGTGAATGACGCAATGCCAAGGCATGACATATAAATATTGAGGTGAAATACTGAAAACAACAATCTATCACCTAAGCAGAAGTCCATAAAAAGCCTTCAAAGATGTTACACCTGAAGAATCTTGGTTCAAGCAAAAGCCTAAGGTCATACATTTCTGTGTTCATGGTTTAGCTGCACTTGTTTTAGTTCCCAGTAAAAAGACATCAACTAAATTATGAGGGCTAGAAATATTTCTGTGGACTGTCATGAACAACCAACGGATTCATTGATATTTTCTACTAACAAAGTTATCATTAGCCCAAATGCTGATTTCAAAGAAACAAAACTTCTTGATTGTAATTTGACCAGCAAGTAGTTAGTATAATGCCAAGAACTAGCATTTTGGTTCTATTGAAAAATTATGTAATAACCACCCCTGATCTTTTCTTTGAAATGTTTGTATGCAAGATGGTTCCAAATGAAGAGTTTTTTGTTACTTACTTTCATTTTGCATTCGTAACAAGATAACAATCAAATAACATAATATTTTGCATTGGAACATCAAAATGAAGTGCAGTTCATGATATGTCTTACATTCAAACCTCATAAGTTGGATTTATACATTACAATAAGATTTCTAAACTATATTACAGACCTTCTATAAAGTATAAACTTCAAATTACAAATTAGAATGCTCAGATCTGATCCACGTCCAACCATCATGCTCCAATGACAAGGACTATTAATATGAAGGTCAAAATTTTATAAAATTTGCAAAAGCATGTCACTTAAGTGACGTCCGCGCCAAAGTTCGCCACAAGTTCACTTTTTGGAGAGCTGGTCCGCCCGGGTCTGTTCGTCTGGGGCAGAAGTTCGAACTGGGTCCAGAATTTTGAACCCTGCTTGGACCCACAGGCGAACTAGAACCGGACCACTTACCAGTTCGTACCCGGGCCGGTCTAGAGGGGTCCAGGGGCGAAAGGGTAACTAAGAATACAATGAATACAAAATACTTCGAATTTTGATCCTATTATGTTGCGTATGTTATTTTTTTGATTTACAACCAATCTTAGGTCCGAATATAATTCCTTGTTTGTCTAAATAGGATTAAGTTGAATTCAAGAAGAATATAACACTAGAAATCCTTAGTGTACAGAACACCAGTTTGCATCGCTCAAATTTCTTGCTAACATTGGTTGTGTTGCCAAGACCTTGGTTAGGTTCTGTTGAGGTTTATTGGGAAAATTTTCAAATTCCAAACCTTGTACTAGATTGAGAAACAAAGAAAATCGATGAAACAAACATGATAAACCACAAAATCTGTCCACTTGATGTTTTCTACGTGAGAGGGGGTTAGGTGCCAAGGGGATGGGAAACGGAAAGGAGGGAAAGGTCCAAAGAGACCTATGAAAAAATGTGACTGTTAAGGAAGTTATTGTATAATGACCATTGGGCAAGATAAAGGAGTAATGCAATGCCAAACCAAGAACACCCATGGGCAAAGGAGATGAGAAATTCAAGAGAGATAAAAGAGCAAATTGGCCTATAGAGAAAGGTAGAATAACCATCCCAAATGGAGAGGAGATAAGATAGAGACAAGTGATGGAGAGAGAAGAGAGATATTGGAGAAGAATGGAAATGATAATGGAGTCAATGTCATGTCCCCATTTTGGCTGACATCGTTTGGCATGACGGATTTGCCTATCATCGACTCTCGTAGGCAAATGGTTTGGAGAGAGGGTCATTATGTTGATCATTTGATTGCATATTGCTGACAGAGCCTACATTGGGTAGAGCCTACATCCAGTTTGAGCCTACATCCAGTTGTAGTAGAACCTACGTTCAGTCTTGAGCCTACGTTCAGTCGTAGTTGGGCCTACATTCAATTATGAGACATTTGAGCTTACATTGTTATAATTTTGAATTGAGAAATGTACTTTATTATTATAATGTTATTTTATTATAAAGTACATTATAATTGGATGTTTCTAAAAGTTCTAGCAACTTCTCAAGGAAAAGAATAAATAGAGGGCTTGGGCTTTCATTTGGACATGCTTGGATTTGGGATTTCTTCTACTTCCTCCATTGTGGAGCAATTTGTAGTCTTTTGGGTCTACAAATACTATTCGATCTTTGGGAACGATAACTCCCCTAGATTGGCATAACTGAGGTAGTGAAATATCTACTGAAGGGTTGCAAGTTTGGAGTTGGTACTCAGCCATCTCATTGGTACTTCATTGAGAATTTGTTGTAAGGGGTTGTTTGTGGTTGGAATAGGGGTTTGAATTCATCATTTGCATTGGTGAATCTTTCTGGTGAAGATTGGATATCAATTTGGCACATTTTCAGTCAGTTCATATCAGGGCTTGGATTCAGATTTTGTTCATATCTCCTAATCTACTTGGAGATTAATTCTATGCATTTGAGGGGATCATAATACAGCATTGGCGACTCTGATTATATATTTTTGGGGGCTCAAAACCCTGCACATTATTTTATACCAGTGCCGTACTGTACGGCCTTGGTACGGCAGCAGCAGGAGGACAGTACGGCAGAGTTTTGAGGCTGTTTGGGGTCGGTTCCAGTCTTCATTGCATTGGCTATCATCGGCATTCACAATCAGAGACTAAGGGCGATTTCCAGGTTTTTATGTCATGTTTGGATGTCAAGACATTGTATAATTTTGCATGTATTCAGACATTGTCAATACAATCCAGTACTTGGTTAAAACAGTCCCTTTCTTAGCAGTCTAAATCAGTCACTGTTGTCATTTATTGTCATTGAAATATCATAGTATTGATAGTGTATTGAAGGGAGTAAGAAGTGCTTGTTGGTTCATTGTAATGGTCATATATACATTCAGATTAGCAGTCAATTGTAATCAGACATTGCTATATTATAGTTGGACTGAGATTGTGCATTGCAAGGTCATATGTGTGATAGCTCGTGCATTCTCTTGTCATAATTCAGTGCTCATGTGCAAGAGTTTGTAGCAGTCATACATTTATAGAAAATCAGACTACTGAACATTGAAATCAGAATTTGGGAAGTTAATGATATAGTGACATTGAAATTTTTGCATGAATATTTGGAGTTTCATTGTTGTTCCTTGTATTACTTTCCAATATTGGTATTGTTATCTCAATTGCTTTGATGCCCAAAAACAACAATCACATTGAAACACATCATTTCAAACCAAATAGTTCAGTGCATGCCAAGTGTTTGACAAATTGACTCGATTCAGATTTGGGGGTTTTTAGTGATCCTACTAGAAGGGGTCATTACAGAGTTAGTAACCGTTGCACCAAAAGCCTGGACTGATAGTAAACGGCACCTCCCCGCATTAAGGGGGCAACCCCAGGACAGCCTCGTAGGCGAGCACCCCGGACACGTGGTAGCGACAAACCGCACGGACAGACCTATGTCACCTTCCGTTAGGGGCCCACTCTGGGACATCGCAACCCACCACGCTTCGCAGGTCTCGACCTTGAGACCTTCGGCTCTGATACCAAGTTAGTAACCGTTGCACCAAAAGCCCGGACTGATAGTAAACGGCACCTCCCCGCGTTAAGGGGGCAACCCCAGGACAGCCTCGCAGGCGAGCACCCCGGACACGTGGTAGCGACAAACCGCACGGACAGACCTACGTCACCTTCCGTTAGGGGCCCACTTTGGGACATCATAGTCAAGGTTATAGCATGCCATTGGGGGTGCTGCCGGAAAACAAGAAGACAACAGAAGGAAGGAGAAGACCTTGGACAAAATGAGTCTGTTATTGGTAGGAACTGGAAGGCTACCTAGCAATTTTGAAAAGATCATCAACAGTGAAGTACCTAAAAGCTTGCTAACAGGGGGATGTAGTAGCATACAGCTTCTGCAAACCTGATTTAGTTAATATTACAATTAAGTTAGCTAATAGGTTTAATGAGTGATGACAAACTTTGGATAAGGTCTTATCCATAAGTGATGATTATTTAGAAAAATTAATTAATAAAAGCTTAAACAAGTTAAGGAAAGAGGAAGAAGATAAGGAGAGGGGAGTATATTCAAATTTGGGCGAAGAAGTTAGGTCAATAAATAATCAAATGCCATTTAGAAACCAATGGTTGAAATGTTGTCGGGAAAAGTTGCAATGCTTAGACCAAGACCCATCCCCACAAAGGTGTAAAAGTAAAAGAGGCTTGCTACAAGAGCTACCACACCAAAGAGAAGAGAAGCAACAAGAAGAGAAAGAGAAAAGAGGAGAGAGAAAAGAGCATAATATTTTGTGGAGTGAAATATTGGGAGAAGATTATTTTGATATCAATCTTGAAAGAGACAAAAGGAAGAGAGACTAAACCTTAGATAAGCCTAAAGAAGAATGAAAAACAAATTACAGTAGAACCAGAAAGGAAACCGCAATCGAAACCCAAAACAACACAAAGCCCTAAATTGGATCAAAGATCAAACACAGTGGAGCCTGCAGTTTAGATTCTAGTCTTTGGAATAGACACTACAAAAGCCTCAGAGCATGTATTCCTATTGGAATAATTCTGGGAGAGACTTGGAAGAGAAGAAGTTAAGGATATATTGTTAGATTTTGTCAGGTCATTAAAAGAACTTGATTGGTTAATGAATAACTATCAATAACATGCAGCCACTTGGGAGGAAGCGAAGGAATTTTTGGCTAATTTTGCAACCCCAAAATTCCCAACTGAGAGTGTAAGTAGGATGAGAAACTTGGTGCAAGGAGAATCTGAATCAGTGAAGAGTTATGATAAACAGTTCAAAGAAGTATGTAGAAAATTAGAGGAACCCTAGAAAAGAAAAAAGATAGAATGGCTTGTTTCCGAATTACACAAGGACATCAAAGTTTGATTGGATGTCAGAATCTTTGAGAGTTATACTAACTTAATAACCATGGCATACTGGATAGAAACACAAGCTTGGAGAAGGCCAAAAAGGACAAAACTATAGAAGTACTTGAACATTTACAATTAAAGGTGCTAAAATTGGTAATCCAACAAGAGATCAGGGCCAACAATCCTAAGAAGCACAAGGAGATCTTGTGCACATATTGCAATAGAGTGGGCCACATTCAGAATGAATGCCCTAAGGCCCAACCAAAGAAAATACTTGCCATGGTGAAATTAGTTAAATCTAATTCTATGTGTTGTGTAATTTGTAAAGAATGGGATATCCATTTGACAAAGGATTGTTTGGATAATCAACCTCTAGCCCAGTGTAATGAAAAACAATGTAGTCAAGGCTGCCATAGTCACAATTGCATTGCCATAGGCACAGACTCGCAATTGCACTGCAAATGAGAAGAATGATGCCTGATGTCGTGTACCACCATGGCAAGACAATCGGAATGCATGTGCTATAAACAAAAAACAACAATAGGGGTGCCAAGATGATACTAGACAATCAAATTCCCAAGATGGCAGAGGAAGAGGAAGTAATAGGAGAAGGAATTATTGTGCTACGAAGGTGAAAGAAACTTCCTGTTGTAAACCCAATGGCATTATTGATGGGACTTTTCATCTCATCTCTAGATTCCATATCATATGCTTTTAGCGTTGCTATCAGGAGGCCAACAAACTTGCGGATTTTATTGCAAATATCATAGATACCATGTGATCATGCTAAAAAGTGGGAGGAGCTTGCCTCCATGATTTTGAAACATATTAATTTTAATTCATCCCCATCATGATTAACCATTTCATATCTTCTAAACTGCAGTGGAATCCTGCCTTGAATCATGTTCTTCAGCTTACTGATCATGCCTCCAATGAAGATCAAGATGAATTAGATCAAGCGCTAAGCATAACACAAACTGAATTGAAGGCAACAATGTAGTCAAGCAGATAATCTCATAGAACTTTGAGTGGGAATGGTTCATTGCAACATTTGAATTGAATTCAGAAACATCCAGAATGGTTCATATAATTTTTATAGAATGCAAAAAAAAGTGAGGGAAAAGTTGAAATTACCCAAGAAGTTGACATATTCTGATTCCCAAATAGAATTTTTCTTCAGGAAGTGCATTAGTGGGGCTGAAGATGCTGTGTATCAAGTTGGCAATCATCCTTCCTCACTAGTGTTTAGGTGAAGCGTTAGTTCCTGCAAGTATGTGTTGTGACCTTTTCACACCATTTGTAATGTCCCCTTTTTGGGGTACATTATATGGTGCTGTGTTGTTAGCCTTTTCACCTTGGTCCGAAGGGCTAACCGTGGCGTGGCAGTGCTCCAAGAGATATTTGGCCTTGGTGTTTTTTAGTTCCAAGCCAATCGGAGCAGTTTCCGCAGGTTTTCGGGGTACTTACTATTTATAGTAAGTTAGTAGGGTTCAGATTTCTTGGCTTTTCAGTAGTGGACTTGGAGCATCTCACTGAGAGCTTTCCAGCGAGCTATTACACGTCAGTATCCAAGCTAGTTTGGGCCTCCGTTTTAATGCCGGAAGTTTTCCTCACTTGTTTATTATTTTACTTTATAACTCAACGGTCATTTATTTTAAAAGTGACCTAAAGTGAAATTATAAAGAGACGAAATGGGAATATGAAGAGTCATAGTGAGGAAACTGAAGAGTCATAGCTGCAGCCATAAGAGGAGGTTGAGAGTCTCATTTTCACATGCTTTAGTTTATGGATATTACTTCTCTTTGAGAATTCGAGAAGCTTCAGCTATCGAATTAGAAATCTGAGGATGGAAACCTTCAGCATTTGTTGGTGGATTGGACGGAAACCAGATTCATCCCGGTGCGGATTCATTCAGAGTTCGCCATTGTTATACCAGGTTCCTTTCATCTAGTCTTACTGTTCTCTGCTGTATTTCAGATTGGATATTATATTTCTTGGTTATTGTATTGCTGATGTATAATACAAAACCAGATTTTCTGAGTTGTTTCATGAAAATGTACTTGTTGGTTATATAATTAAATCTGCTGGTTATTCGAATATTTCTGCTGGATATTTGCATGTTGATGTGGTTTTCAAATCTGCATGTGATTTGGTTGAGAAAATTAGTAAATGGCTGGTTAGGGTCATTTCAGTGGTATCAGAGCTGGTTTTCCTGCCAGCCTGTGAGGTTCTTTTCAGTAACATATTCGTAGAGATTTTGAGAGGTTTTTATCCTAGAACTTTTTATTCAGATCTCTCCTAAATACGACAACAATTCATTTAGAGGATGAATTAATGAATATATTAATCCTTCGCTGTGGGGAATATGCCAGCCGCTTCAATGAATTAAGGACTCTATTTGTGACCAGAAATATACTTCAAACAATTTATCGGAGTCCACTCTATAGTTGCCAGGAGAGATATTTGAGCTAGAACACGATATTGATAGCTAGAACAGAAAACAATAGCATGGTGCAGATGCATGTAGGAGAGATTCGGGAGCTTTAAGATAGTGTGGGAATCTTATATCCTACCGTGAACCTTATCTGATATCATAGTTGTGTTAGTCGTATTTTCGGTGCAGGGTCTTCTCCAAGGAAGTTAATTTTGGCTATAGATTATTGCTTCTCGGGTTTATACCCATATTGGAAAGCCTCTAACGGAAAGCTTCATTGACGTACAACAAAGATACTGGTGCATAGGGCAATATTTTGCATCTATATAGCGCACAGGAGTCCCGGGCTATGACTTCGTCTATGCCGTATCAACACATGGTTGGCTCCCCCTGTTACGCGCGCCCTGTTGCTTGACGGGAGGAACATTAAGCTTTGACAATATTGGGGATGATATATTCAAGAGAAATAAATATATGTGAGCCTATTGTTCGTTAATATATTTGTGGCAAGTTGATTTGAATATTAATGAAAGGAGTATTGGGTCTTATATTAATAGATTTCGATTCATGTTTGAGCAGCCGTATTAAAAAGGCTATATTATTATAACGGCTTGAGACAAATATGGGTCTATATTGCATTGGCGGTGGCCAGTAAGGTTGGACTTAATACGTCTGGGACCCGTCTCGGTTTTCTTTTAAGTAATGTTTATCAAATTTTTATTGGGCTATGCTTGTGGAGAAAATATGATATTAAATTTTGAGAGAAGGATTTCGTTAATGTATGGAACTCAACGGTGACGTTTTGGCTTTCTATTGTTTACTAATTCATAAAGTCTGAGACTTTACATTATCGAGCATAATATGAACCGAACATTCAAGGGACTATAGGCGGTGGCAAATATTTTAAGACGACCTTTGCGGATATCGTGTATATCTTGGGCGGAAGTGTATTCTATTTCTCGAGACTAATTTCTAAGAAAAGCTTGGTAGAAGAACAGGTGACTACTAATCCTATTAACCATCTAGCAGCAGCCACGACATTTGAACAGGCTAAGCCATACGTGACATATAGAAATCTGCCGGAAGATCTGGGCGTGAGTATCAACAGCTACGTTCGGTCAAGTGTCTGCCTACGCCAAGACAGGTGCAGTGGAGTGGGTTCTCAACCTGTGATTGGATGTTGCTGTTAGCACTAGTCGCACTGGCTGGAAAACACGACTGAGCGTGAGCAAGCTGCTTCCGCAGCATGGTTTGTGTATCTCTGCAGGCGCGGTAAGAGGGAAGGAGAATCCGTCAGGCTTGGGCATAGCTAGTCTGTCACCTTGGTGAGCTGTTGGAGCTTAGACTGTTGACATTCCCTGCGGAGAAGTGTTAGATGAAAACTTGGCCGGGTCTGCAGCAGCACCCCCATTCCGTCCATCCTGGTGTTTACGGTTGGTCCTATTTCTTTTCTCTCTTGGCAGTTCATTGTGTATTGAATATTAAATAAAAGAAATTGTACTTGTCTCCACTGAGTTGAACAGTATTTATTGCACGAATTTATTGTATGTTGAAAATACGATTTGTTTAATAATAGAGGAGAGAGAAAATATCCAAGGCCCCTACTTAACATTGTTAAAGGAAATACCAACGCTGCAAATAGTAATCTCAGTTGTGTGAACACCCCCAACATATATAGTTTAAATAATAGTACAGATCAGTGAGTTAGAGCTTACAGTGAATTGGAACATTCAGGAAATTAATTATCAGAAATTTGTTCGAAATATTACTTCAAAAACTGTAGGTGACAAATGAAGTTGCATTTGGGTCAAGAGAATAAACTGAGAAGAAAAATTTGTGTTTCCAGAATTTTAAAAGAGATAGCGCAGACACTCAGACATCCGATTTCTTGTAAAATCAAGAAGTGTATTTCCAGATTTAAAATACAGTGAGTTGTCCACGTTCAGAATTCACTCTTACATTTAGAAAATTAACAGCAGGTTCACTATTACTATTACAGAATTCGTTTCAGTCCTTGCGTGAATCTTGGTAAAAGCTAAAGCATGGAATCCTTGGAAAGTCCAATATTCTCAAAAGAGTTCAATGGCACGTTCTACGGTGTCCAACTTAGAGATATCCAGAAAGAAATGGAAATTGGAAATGAATTATGTTGCCTTGGATGACAATTAGAGGAGCAGAAAAGTACAAGCAGCTTGTTGGCCAAACTCAATACAATAAATTCATATCTATCCAGGATAGACCAAGCTGATTGCAAGCTTTTTAATTGGGCCATGCATCCCACAATGGTTGCCTTAGTGCAACGCAGATTTTTGAGTCATCCACTTCGAGATGTTAGGCTTGCAGTCGCCTCATGTCTCAGTGAGATCACTCGCATCACAACACCTATTATTCCTTACACTGAGCATATTTGGAGACAGGTGTTCCAGCTGATTGTAGACAGCTTAGATGGACTGAAATATGACAGAGATTCTACCTTTGGTACACAGGTAAAAATCTTGGAGTTAGTGACCAACACTAGAGTTTTCAGTCACATGCTGAATCTTGGTTATGATGAGATGATTCGGCAATTATTTCAATGTCTCCTAGATAATTATAGGGGGCGTCATTCAGATGAGGTGAAGACATGCATTATGATTATCTTATCCTCAATCTTGGATGAGGACTGCGACATATGCAAACAATTGCTATCTGAATTGTTGGCATTATGGAGAGGAGGAATAAGGAAAGCATCCATGACATATGAACTCTTAGCTGAATTAATTAAGCTTCAGGTTGAAAGATGCATGAGTTCGTTATCTGAAAATGAATGAGCATCATTAGGCTTATAGGTTGCAGGATCTCTGGTGATAAACCAGGACTCAGTGATTGCACGGCAGAATTGTTTCTCATGCCAGGGGATCTGGTCACAGGGGCATGTATGCATGATTGATCAAGGGAAAGATAAATTGCAGCCTAGTGATAGAGACGTTACAGTTGAGACTTCCCCGCTTTCGGGACACGGTGGTGAGTGTTCAGCACTCTATTTTGGTGATTTGGTGGCGGAGTTTGATAACTCCAGGATTATAGGTTGTGATGACTAGTTGGAGACTTTCAGTGATTCCGGTAATGAGGAATCATGTGACTTCTTTAGCAGCGTTTCACTTTTGCATCACACGACCCAGTTGGCAGTGCACCTCGAGGTAACACTGATGAGAAGTGTGTCTTAAAGAGTCAGCTAAAAGTTAGTGATGATGCCATCATTGCAGCGCTAGTTCACCATGATAGCACTCACTAGATCATTGATAATCTTTATAGGACAGCTCAGAGAGATCAAGGGCAAGACGGTAGAGGGATTGGATCCTATACTGCAGGTTTACAGGGTGTCAGGACAGCTTTTGAGGATTGGAAGTCGGAATATTTGAGACTACTTACAGACTGAGATCACTCGTTACAGGTTGCCGAGAGTTATGCTGAGCAGTTGAGGACTAAGGAGGTTGAGATCGGTAAGCTCAATAGGGAGCTTAGTGCTACTCAGAGCACTTTGGAGCACACTCGTATCGCTCTACAGAAGGCGAGGAATCAGATTGTGGTCTCTAGCCAGTATAGGGAGCAGGATGACAGTGATAGGTCTGAATTCTACCAGGAGGTGATTCAGGAGCTTGACAGCATACCACAGACCTATGACTTGGACAGTTGTCCAAGAAGATCTATGGGTCATCTGGAGTTTCGTAGTGAGTTAGATCACTTTCAGTTGATGGATAACTCCGTGTTTGAGATGGGTACCGAGTGGACATTTGACAATCCCCTCTTTGAGTTAGATGAGGGAGATACTTCCTATCCCCAGGAGGATGACGAGATTGGTGGCAAGGTGTGGGACCCAGGGGTAGTTATCAGAGGTGAGCCTTGGTCATCAGGATGGAGTAGTGGGATGAGCTCAGTTGATGAGCAATATGGTTTGTGTATCCGCAGCCCAGGAGTGGTAGCTATGTTTGGTGGCATGATGAGAGTCATGTCTTTACTTACATTACCGCTCGATGAGGATGTTGATCATGTAGGACTTCTTCAGTACGGGGTTATCGAGTTAGGCATGCTAGTTATGTTGATTGGTGTGAATCTTTCACACAATGGTATACATTGTATGACCCTGGGTATTGAGAGATAGTCATGGGGTCCTTATGCTGAGTTGGGATTTTTAGTAGACCTGTTAGGTGCATCGCAGATGGAAGCCTTATTTGGCAATCTTGACAGTTTACCTCTTCGGCACCGTCGCTGGTTCAGGTTACATATCGGAGGGGCAACTTTATGGCAGATGGATACTTTCGATATGCCACTCAGTATGGACAGTGAGCATCGATATGTTTTAGTCAGTTGGGGAGATGTATGGCTCTTTTGCTTGTGGGATCCAGGAGGGGCATACTCACGATAAGTTCTCATTTTTGGAGCCGATCGGCAGGGGATTTGGTTTTCTCCGACATATGACGATAGAGGCACAGGAGATCCCAGTTGGGATGAGGTTCTCAGTTGGGTTGAGATCTTACTTACAGTTGACAGCAGTACAAGGCAGATTGGCATGATTGATCCTGCAGGGATTTGGGAGTCGGGCATTAGTTTGGCTGCTGTTTTGCTATGGAGTGAGTGGCTTCACAGATCGGAGCCTAATGATTGTGTCAGTTACACACGTCAGGTCGGTGGAGCAGCTTCCCTTAGATTGGTTTGGGATCCGGGTATTTGATCTCAGCATTCAGATACCGATTGCTTGAGGGCAAGCAATCTCCGGGAAGGGATGATTGTAATGTCCCCTTTTTGGGGTACATTATATGGTGCCGTGTTGTTAGCCTTTTCACCTTGGTCCGGAGGGCTAACCATGGCGTGGCAGTGCTCCAAGAGATATTTGGCCTTGGTGTTTTCAGTTCCAGGCCAATCAGAGCAGTTTCCGCAAGTTTCTGGGGTACTTACTATTTATAGTAAGTCAGCAGGGTTCAAATTTCTCGGCTTTTTAGTAGTGGACTTGGAGTGTCTCACCGAGAGCTTTTCGGCGAGCTATCACACGTTAGTATCCGAGCTCATTTGGGCCTCCGTTTTAATGCCGGAAGTTTTCCTCACTTGTTTATTATTTTACTTCATAACTCAACGGTCATTTATTTTAAAAGTGACTTAAAGTGAAATTATAAAGAGATGACATGGGAATATGAAGAGTCACAGTGAGGAAACTGAAGAGTCACAGCTGCAGCCATAAGAGGAGGTTGAAAGTCTCATTTCAGCATGCTTCAGTTTATGGATATTACTTCTCTTTGAGAATTCGAGAAGCTTTACCTATCGAATCAGAATCTGAGGACGGAAACCTTCAGCATTTCTTGGTGGATTGGACGGAAACCCGATTCATCCCGGTGCGGATTCATTCAGAGTTCGCCATTGTTATACCAGGTTCCTTTCATCCAGTCTTATTGTTCTCTGCTGTATTTTAGATTGGATATTATATTTCTTGGTTGTTGTATTGCTGATGTATAATACAAAACCAGATTTTCTGAGTTGTTTCATGAAAATGTACTTGTTGGTTATATAATTAAATCTGCTGGTTATTCGAATATTTCTGCTGGATATTTGCATGTTTATTTGGTTTTCGAATCTATATGTGATTTGGTTGAGAAAATTAGTAAATGGCTGGTTAGGGTCATTTCACCATTGCCCCATTGCAAATGGGGACCCCCTCTTTTCGCTTTGGCAGTAGGATTAGAGTCGTTGTGGGCTTTAGTTTGAAGTTTTCATGTCAATAGGCCTAGTTCGATCAAGCCTAGATGCAAGTCAAGCCATAGAAAGGAGTAGAGTTGTCAACAAGGGCACCCAAGTACATAGTCAAGTTTAGGTAATATTTAGCCTTAGTTACCTAATCTGAAGTGTGAACTCTGATGTAAGTTCAAGTTCTGATTTTTGAGTAAGATTGAAAGTCTGTTTGCAAGCCTAATTGGGAATGATTGAGATTGTGAGGGTAAAATTAAGAATGGATAATCAACAAAATATGAGTGAAATTGGAATATGAAAACATGAAATTTGAACTTTGAAGCAAAAAAAACATGAATTTCAAGTATGGGATTTAATCAAGAACGATGAGAATCAATTTATAAATCAACCAAATACTGGAGGAGAAAGTAAAAAATTTGATGTTTGAATAGAAGGAAGGAGTTAAGCAACTTTTGGAGCTTGTCCAAAGGAAGTGCAGATTCCGCACTACCCTTGGACAAGGCTGTCCAAGGGGAGTGCAGAACCCGCACTCCTTATGGACATGCATGTCCAAAGAATCTCAGATTTCTGCCCCCCCCCTAGTTTGAGAAAATGCTAATCCCATTTGGATTCTCTCATTAGGATATGTGCATTTCAGAGTTGAAACCAAGCTCCCCCCTTACAAACAAGTCTGATCCAAGTGGATAAGGGATCAACTTTTCCATAAAATACATGAAATCAGACCCCAGATCAGGGTAACTATGGAAGGAGGGGATACTTAGATAATGAGGAACAAGGACAAGATCAAGCTCAAGGGCTTCAAGCAAGAATCTACAAATGGCCAACCATTCATCGAAGGGGACAAATAAGAAGTTGGTTCGAGATCGATGACAAGGTGAAGATGCAAACTCAAGATGGACCAAAGGACAAGTTATGCAAGAAAATGATCAAAGCTACAAGAGAAGGAAGATGTCATCAACTTGAATTTCCTTCTGAAATCCAAGTTGAGGATTCAAGTACATGAAGTACCTACATCACTTTTACAAGTTCAAAATTGTGGCAATGAGAAAATTTCCAAGAGACAGAGAGAATTCATCAAGATGAAGCAATTTGGGAATATATGCCATCACCATTAACTAAAGGCTTGAGAATATTGAGTATAAAGAGATATTTTCTCATAACCAAGGAAGTAATCAAGTTTATAGGATAAGCATGTTGAGGTGGCGCTCATTCACCTTCAACCAATTAGAAAGCTCCAGTTGCACGTGTCCAAGCACATTCAATTAGATCATGCCAAGTGTACATGTGGAGTCTACATAACGTAACCTATTCTCTGATTGGTCAATCAAAGCAATGTAATTTTCTCATTGGCCCACAAGGTGTTGCTTCATTGTAATTGGTCAAGCATTTAATGCTTGTAACTAGTAGTTATCCTAGGGATTTGTTGGCATAATCTTGGCCCTTGATCTTGATTCGATCTTAGCTATCCATTGCAATTGATCAACTATAAAAGGCAAGGCCTTCTCATTTGTAGCTCATTAGTTTTAGAGTAGAGTAGGGGAGATTTGTTGAGATTGTTTCAATAATACTGCCAAGATTGTTCATAATTCATTGTTGGTCTTCATGGTGGATTACTTGTATCACTTTGGTGTATTGCGTGGTTTCTACATTTTCTCACTTAGAGTAGGATTTTATTTCATGTTGAATAGAAGTAGTTGAATAGATGATTGGAAGATATTTTGGATGCGTCTCTGTGAACTCTTTTCATCCATACCACTATCTGTTTGCTGATTGTAAGTTTGCCTTGTCTGGTCAACTGAAAGTTTAATGAGCTTTACTTCGATTATTACTTGCACATTGATATGCATCCCTTGATGGTGTTAATATAATGGTAGTAATTTGACCATCTATTATTTACCTTGGGAGATTGGATTAGCTTGGTGGAAGTTGATGGCTAAACTAAGTCTAGTATAGTCACAAGGACATTCATTATCTCTTGCATTTTTAGGAGTAGATTAGATCTTCCTAAACCATTAGCTGTTTGCAATTTATTTGAGTAGAAGTAGTTGAAGAGCTCCAATTGCTAAATCTTTCACATTTGTAAAGTTGATATCCATTGATTGAACAACTTAAATCCCTTTGTGAAACGAACATATCACGTCATTACAACTGAGTGAAAGTCCACAACTAGAAGGAACCTTGGGGTTGTCTCATTTATGCACACAATCCAGATACATTGTTTAGCATATGAGCTTCCTTGTTCAAGAGAGTTGGAGATTTGGTGTTTCTTTTGGAATACAAAGTATTCAATTCTGCTTGTTGAAGTGGTCATTTAACTCGCATCAACAATATGTAAGCTAGACCAGTACAGATTCAAATGATAATGGAGTTTTCAATTATTCAATATGATCTTTATTGTGCTCCATCTTTATTGTTTGTAAGTGTTTTGGTTTTGAATGGCAAAGATAGGAGGCATGAAATTTAGTCAAGCGGAAAGAAAAAATAGTTTTATTTGTAGAGAAATGAAATCACGACCCTTCTTTCAGGATACATTATATCCCTTCTCTGTTTATTGTTTTGTCATGGACGATCTGCCTTGATTCAAGCAATATAAAGCATGTGGGCACAATGTAGTAGTTTCACTAAATTAGAAATTTGTAGTGAGATATGTAGTCATTTAGCTCGATGCGATGTCATTACTGGTCAAAATATTTGTGTGGTGTTTGTATAGTTAGACCTGCAACACTTGTGTCTCTATTGGATTTGTCATATATAAATGGGCATAGTTGGCTTTTCCTAATGCTACCATGTGGTGTACACGTTATCACACCGCCATCCACATTTAAGTGTCCTGTCGTACAGGTAGGGTTCCACTACAAGGAAAGTACAAGTAGCATTGGCAGAAGAAGTGATAGGCAGGAAGGGCATTCAATAGGTTTTGTCTACCTTGTTGATTGAATGCCATTTTTGTATTTAAGGCAGTGTATAGGTAGATGACAAGGGGATAGACTGCCGATCCAAGATTAATGACACAAATGTGCGATCTAGAGGATGTACAGGGCACAAAAGGAGACCTACACGCCAACGTCCTCTTTAGGATTCGAACCTCCGGGTTTCTTGAACTTCCCATGAAGAAATCAGACTTTTGTTATTTTGTATCCTTTCTCCTTGAACATAATTCCACCACGAGAGAGCAGATCCTCTCAGCTTTCCTTTTGCAAGCCTTGCCCTATCATTCTTTGGAACTTCATTCAACTCGAAGTGATTGGTGATTGCTTCAATCCATTCAATCACTTCCTCACTATTGAGACTACCTCCATATGTAGGTAGCCTGTCAGTAACATCTCCTCTTATTGACTTTAAAGCATCAACAAATGCCTTTTGATCTGCAGGCAATTCCGTTGGTGGATCCTGGTGCTGTTCTCCTTCTTCATCTCCACTGGCACCTTCTTCCATCTCATTCTCCTTATCCCTGTCACTGGACCCCTTCTTGAACTCCTTCAACTTCTCTTCCAGAAGTTCCTCCATCATCTTTTTGATGGCATCTGGAGTCATACTTTTTGGAGCCATGGTGTGAGCCTCAGCTTCAGCCTGTGATTCTTCTGCAGACATACACTTCCCAGCAAGACCTTGTCTCGCTCTGATACCAATATGATGAGGAATAAACAAGAATAAAGTCTGTAACAGCCTTACTATGAGATGGAAAGAAGAATAAGCTGAAATCTACAGCAATGTCATGAGATGAATGACCGAAACTTCAAACGCGAACAACACCCAATAGTTTAAATCTATTCATTTACGGCAAGCACATAGAGATGCTGCCCTTTCACCACACGTGTGCCACTTCTATCTGCGGCCAATTTCTGCACCCGACCAGAAGCATAGTATGGTACATTCCTCCTACCCGTTCTTCAACATGTGCTGGTCTGTTCACATGAAGATTACACAAGTAGGAGACACGATGTCTCAAAATGTTTTCCAGGCAGCAGTTCAACAACCCGTGCCCTAGCTGCAAAGATCTCGTTACACACAAAGAAGTGCTCAAAGTTTTATTTCATTCAACCAACAGATAAATCAATATAATCCACAAAATAGAAATATAAAATTTAAAACATTGGGGCACCACGGGCAGGACAAAGATCAAACAAAAATAATAATAATAATAATAATTGCAGGAAAACCACTGTTTTTTTATTTCTTATTTCATTCCACAAAACATGAACAATATCACTCAACTTCTTTCTTAGTCTTCTTCCCACCAAAAAAAAGGAAAATAAATCATCCTCTCCCAGAGGTTTTGGAGAGAATATATAAACAAAGGTAAACAGTTAAAAACTGTTTTTGGCAACCACCAGACCCGTAAAGGTTTTATTTAATCCTTTACTAAAGTGATAACAAAACATTAAAATATGCCCTAAAATTTAATAATAACAAAACATTAAAACACCCCCCAAAAACAATACGTAAACATTATTCCTGTGCCCAGCACCTGTAGCTGCTCCTGCAGCATTCCACTACAGGGAAAGTACAAGTAGCATTGGCAGAAGAAGTGATAGGCAGGAAGGGCATTCAATAGGTTTTGTCTACCTTGTTGATTGAATGTCATTTTTGTATTTAAGGCAGTGTATAGGTAGATGACAAGGGGATAGATTGTCGATCCAACATTAATGACACAAATGTGCGATCTAGAGGATGTATAGGGCACAAAAGGAGACCTACACGCCAACGTCCTCTTCGGGATTCGAACCTCCGGGTTTCTTGTGCTTTCTCCTCTTTCTTCTCTCTTGGCATTTGTAATGTAAAGGGCTTAGCTTCCTATAAATGTAACATTTTGGGCTATAATTAGGGTTGACAGAATTGATGATTTTGAGGCACCGTAAGCAATAGTAGAATAGTATTAGCTTTCAAACTCTTAGTGATAGTATGAATCTCTTTGCTTCCTTAGAGTTTTGTGTAATGAACCAATGATTGCCGGAAGAGCTATTGATGTCAATGCAAAAACAATGAGTTATTCTGCTACTATGAGTATACTTGTTTATCGGTAAATTGTATCATTTCTGTTTCATGTTGTACTTTGCTCAGGAATGTTTGAAGTTTTGTGTTAAATGTAATCAATGGATATAATGTGGGATGAATCATGTTTCCTTGATATACATTGATTGATGACCATATATGTTAGTGGTGTGTAATGTTGTTCTTGGGTTGCTAAAATCTATACATTCTTGATGATTTCAAAAGAGAGAAGTTGGGAGTGATTTCACTACATCATTGAATTGTTGTTTAGACTCAAGAGTTTTCATTGTCTTTTTTTTTCAGCCCTATTTCAGTTGTGCAAGTTGGTTTCAGTTATGCAGGTTGGTTTCTATTGTCCTTGATTTTTGACATGCAAAAGTTAGAGATAACCCACCAAATTTTAATGTTTTAGAGCCCTAGACACACTTTTTGAGGCTTATTTCCATCTCCTAGGCATCATCAATACGACAAAGGTCCTTGGCTTCCATTTTTGTCAAGTTTCAATATCTAAAATGTAGTTCTTCCTTCAATTTCGAGAATCTCGACTTCAATTGCAAGTCCACATTATTTTTATTACTTGTACTTGCAATCGCCCTCTCAACATCCACTTTTGTCTAAGTGTTTTAGTGAATTTCGAGTTTTATGGGCACCATTACAAGCTTAAGAAATTAGTAGTGAAACACGGGGACGCACACCCAAGCTAAAACCGAGTACCAGGTGTGGGGATGTCCTCAGGATGGGTACTCCATTCACCCGAGTACCCTTGCCATAGGCCGTTGGTCGCCGAACCGCAACCACACCCATCCCCGCATTGCTCGGGTGCTTCAAAACGTAGGTGCGGGGACGGTGCTTGGGGACTGCCCCGACATCCCTCGACTGCACTTGAGACGCGACAGGATGCGGCCGGCTGCGACAACCCAAAAAGTTGTTTTTTTAAAGTTTTTTTTTAATTTTATTTTTTTCTAATTGGTTGCTAAGGAACCCTAAAAGGATGTGGGTCCCATATAGGGCCCTCTAAGCCTTCATAAGGCCCATTTACTTCAGTTGGCATTCATGTCTTTACAACAACTGAGAGGAAGGTGAGAAAAAGAGTTTGAAAGAGCTTGGAGAGTGATTTTGTAAGTGATTGTAAGATCAAGAGGAGCAAGAAGATTCTATTTTGCAAGTGATTCATCAAGCACAATGTAGGGTTTTTACAGTATTTTGTTTGTTTTATAATTTTATTTTAGATTTTCATTTTTGTATTTTTTTTAAATTTTTGCAACAATAGAACTAAATGTTGAAATTTGAATGCATTGTTTGGGTTTCAGATTCTTGTTGATAGTTTTTTAATTTTTGTAACTTGTTGTTTGAACTTTGATTCTTTGAATGCATTGTTGTTTTTAAAAAATAAATTAAAAATGATAAATCATGATTCATAAATCTAAATATTTGAATGTTGAAAGTTTGAATGCATTATGTTAAATTTTTTGTTATTAAGTTAGGCTGAAACTTATTTCAATTTCTAAACTAGGCTGAATTTTTTAAATTACTAATTAGGCCGAAATTTCTTATTTTGTGAAATGCAGTGTCTAAATGGCCTCTAGTCAAAGTGGAGAAGACATGGGATTGTATGAGGGAAGTGCAAGTATATCTGAGTATGAGCCTGAGCATGAGGGAAGTGAGCATGGGGATGATCGAGAAGCCCAATCTCAACCTCCTTATATTGCACTAGGAGTACCTTCTATTGATTGCCCCTCTGAGACTTTGGCACAGTTTGCTAGGGTCCTTTTGATCCAAAGTCCGCTCTAAAACAATTTGCAACCAGAATTTCACTCCCTACGGCTATAAGTGGTGGCACACGGCAATGGAAATGTAATTATTGTGGCACATAATGGTTTGGCAGCATTATTAGAGTTAATTCACACCTCTTTTGGACTAGATTTGGTGTGAGTTCATGGAAATTCCTGGTAGATGTTGAAAATGTGAAGTGTAGAATTGAAATAAACAAACTGTGGGGCATTCCTGATGATAGTGCAGGTCTAGTGCCCAAATCTTTGGCTGGTAGGCAACAAGTTCAGGCTATTCAGTAGTTATAGGGGTAGCGAGATACTTGTATGCGTATCTTGCATCAGAGAGCGGGGACGTTGTCAGATTCATCATTCCTTCATCCATTAAGAGTTCAGCAGGGGGAAACGGAAGGCAATAAGTTCTACTACTAACCCCATTGCTGATTTATTTAACATGCACGCAAAGGATCGGTTAGACGATGCCCTTGGTACATTCTTCTTTACCAATGGCATCCCATTGCATGTTACTCGATCTCCTTATTGTAGGGAGATGATGTCCTTGGTGGTGAAAGAGGGAGGGCCATCATTTGTGCCACTAGGTGAGCACAAATTGAGGATGATGATCTTGGATAGGCAGTATAACAAGATTGGGGTTTTGATGGAGCAGATGAAGGTATGCTGGATGGAGTCGGGTTGCAACATTATTATGGATGGATGGACGGACATTAGACATCGTCCACTCATCAACATCATGGTCATATGCACTGAGGACCCATACTTTCTAAGGGCAGTTGATTGTTTAGAGCATCATAAAGATGCTGATTTTCAGTTTCACGTCCTTAAGGATGGCATTGAGGAGGTTGGGCTACAGAATGTAGTCCAAGTAGTGACAGATGCAACACATGTGTGCAAAGCTGCAAGGAGGCTTGTTGAGGCAGCCTATAGACATATTTGGTGGACTCCACGTGTGCATGCCATGAACATTGCACTCAAGGACATGAGGAAAATTAACTGGATTAAATAAGTTGTTAATGATGCGAGAGAGGTGCAGATGTTTATCTGCAATCACCACACTTCACATGCACTCTTCAGGGGCTACGCGAAGGAGTTCCTAAAACCAATTTACACCAGATATGCATCATATTGCATTCTCTTGGAGAGAATAGTTGAGTTGCAAGAGCCACTGCAACTCATGGTTATGACACAGGAATGGAATTGGTGGGTTGAGTCCAAAATAGAGCAGGGGAAGAGGGTGACGGAGACAGTGAAGAGTGATCAGTTTTGGATTGATGCACAATACATAGTCTCCATCATTACTCTAGTTTTTGAGGTCATTAGATATGGTGATGGGGATGCACCTACCCTTGGAGAGGTTTATGAGTGCATTGATTCCATGCTTGGCCAGATGAGGGCTGCTGTGCATGAGAGAGACCCCACTCTAGCATTCTATACTGAGCACATTCAGCCTATCATTCACCGCAGGTGGGAGAAGCTGAACACTCCTTTGCACATGGCTGCCTATGCATTGAATCCTAAGTGGTACATGCCTAGGCCTGATAGACTTACACCACTTCAGGATGACGAGGTGAAGGCCGAGTTCTTTCGATGTGTTGGTAAGATGTTTGATGCTGAGACTGCTGGCCAGATTTGCTCTGAGTGGGTGAAATTTGCCACTCTTACAAATAATTGTTAATTCAATATTTGTTATTAATATTTACTATCTAGAGTTTAGTAACTTTAGTTTTACTATTAGCCCATTGGGTATGTTTATGAGTCATGACATTATGTTACAGCTTATTATGTTCCAGGATACTCGGATTTGGCAAAAATGGACATTAGAACTATCAGACAGAAGCATCTGATATTGTGGTGGAAATGTCATGGAGCACAGAGGGCGAAGATTACCACACTAGCCATCTGATTGCTTTCTCAGGTTTGTAGTTCCTCATCTTTAGAACCTATTCAAGTTTTTAAATTTAAATTTTTAAATTTTAATTTCTAAATTTTATAAACTTAAGAGTTCTTAATTGCACTTTTCTAATTTTGAGATTTTCTCATAATGACCATTTGTTTGCTATCTCAGGTTTCTAGTTCCTCAACTGTAGAGAGGAACTGATCTACTTATAGCTTCATCCACTCTATTAAGAGGAAGACTTGCCTCTAAGAGAGCGGAGAAGCTAGTTGCTGTACACGGTGCCTTGCGTATCGTAGATCGCAAGACACGCGGGTACAAAGAGAGCCCAACAAGACGATGGGATGTAGAGCTAGAGGATGAGGACGAGATTGCTGAAGAAGCTGACGTAGGGCTAGTTGATGTTCCTTTGGCGGACCTTGACCATGAAGACTCCGAGTCCAATAGTTCTAGTGATGAGAACTTTGGCTTGGGGGATGATTAGAGGCCTCCCATTCTTACATTTTGACATTTTATACTCATTTTGATATTGATGATTGATCATGATTCATTATATCATGTCATGCTACTCTGCTCATTGTAATCATGATCATCTTTATGATATATAAAATTCATATTTGAACAATGAATATTGAATCTTTGATAGAAGTTTAGAACAGGATTCATTATGTTACTAACTTACTATGTATGTTTATAACTTTATATTACTATGTTTAAAAATTAAAATTTAATTCAAAATGTGAGTGTTACTATGTTACTATGTTGAATGTTCAATAGTTCTAGTTCGTGTTGCAATTTTGCTATGTTCAAGTATTTGGTATGTTATATTGAAACATCTTTTCATAATTAACATTTCAAGTTATCTATGTGTTGTCCTCAATTTTGACATCACAAAATTGAGGCAACCCTACGAAATTCTTGTGATTCGTAGGTGTATCCTCTACGATTTGGATGTTTTGGATAATGTGTTATAAAGACAATTCGTCATCCTTGAAATGCTCTTTGTAACACATTTCATGCGTTCTTTAAGTCATTTTCTTCATTTTTCTCTTTCTTGTTAGCAATTTTTAATCTTGATTTTCCCTTGAGTCAATAGCCCTTTGAAATACGCTCGTTTCGAGCTATCTTAGACATCAAACGGAGTTGTATAACTCAAGTTATGATGTAAAAGGTGGGGGTTTTCAAGTTGACTGCATATTCTTTAAAAATCCTTAAAAAGGTGGGTTTTTCAAAGCCGATTGCACGAGTTCGAATTATATTTAATATATAAAATGGATTTTGATGTCCATTTTCAAATTTCAACTCATTTCGAGTTGATTTAGCTATAGTTTTTAATGTTTTTGTGAAATTAGCTTTAAAATAATCTAATTTCATGTTACTTTATTAAAACTATAGTTATATATTAAATTAATTTAAAATTAAAACACTTAAGTTAAAAAAGGTGTGGTTTTTATTCTTCATTGCATATCATCAAAATGCGAAACACTTTTTTAAACCCACCTCTTGAAATTAAGTTTTTTATACATTAAATACGTTGTTTTTATATGCAACTGCATATATAAAACATGTAAAAGTGGCTTTTTCTAAGCCAAAAACATGTTTTATAAGAATGTGCAGTTGAACTCAAAAAGAATGTATTTAATCCTCTTATGAGTGTTGTTTTTATGTGCAACTGCATATATAAAACAACGTATATAAAAGGACTTCAAGTGGCTTTTTCCTCATTAAAGACATTCTATTTGATGTGTAATTGCACTTGAAAAGTGCTTTTTTAATGGAGAACCACTTAAGGTGTTGTTTTTGAACACAAATACATATCTTTACATGTGCAAACACCCAACTAAAACAGCGTTTTTAATATTCCTCCTAGGGCGTCGATTTTAGGGAGGATTGCATGTGTTTAAAACTCATGTAAACACATCACAAAAGTGTGCCCAGCCTTTAGACGTTGTTTGAGAAGTTTTTTACATGTTTCATGTTTTAATCTCCCTAAAGTGCGTTTTTCTTGGACGTTGAATTTAGAAGGGATTGCATGTATTTTTATATGTGCAAAGACATGATAAAACAACGTTTTTAATTCTTCTCTTTGGGCATCGAATTTGAGAAGGATTGCACATTTTTTTTACATGCAAAGACATGATAAAATAATGTTTTTAATCCGCCTTTTTAGATGTCTTTTCCAAGAGCATTTACACATTGTTTTGAATGTGTTTTTGCATCCAAACAATGCGTTTCTAGCCATGAAGCCCTAGGTGGCATTTTTATGAAGGATTACATGTTTCTTTGCATGTGTTTGGGCATTTGAAAAGTGCGTATTCTCCTTTATTTGGTTGTGTTTTCTCTTGGATGTCGAATTTGGGAGTGATTGCATATATCAAAAAATACACAAGGCATGTGTATTTTAGTAAAAACAGTCTGCTTCTTGATCATTATTCTTAAAAAATGCCTCATGTTTGGAAGATTTGAGCATCTACAATCATTCTCTCAGCTCTAGAATTGATTTTGGGTGAGTTATTTCTTTCTTAGATTGTTTTATTTCCTCATTTTGATTGAAATTCATGCCCTAGACGCCGTTTTTTTACCTTCATTGCATATGCATGGAAAATGTCAAATTGGTTGCTATTTCCTTGCATTTAATCTTTTTTTTCTTTCCACTTGGCTGTGAATGCATGTTGACTCTCCAAAATTGAAGGAAAAAGACTAGGAAAGAGATTTATATATAGTTTTTAAATCTCATCTTTCCTAAATCCGAAAATCCATTGGATTCATTTCAAATTTTGCCCAAGATTTGGAAAAATTTCTTCTTGAGGATTGAGGTAATTTCTTCCTTAAGTTTTTTTCCTAAATTCTTCCCAAGGTATCTTGTTTACTTGTAAACTTTCATTTTTAGATTTACATGTGTTTAAATTCATGATCTTTCTACTTCTGTCTTTCATTCTTAAGTTGCATATGCAAGAATCTCTACTTGCTTGCATATGTAGTCAGGATTAAAAACCCCGTTCTATGATTAAAAAAGGAACAAGTCCATGCTTGTGTATACACGCACTATCCTTAAAAAAAAATCCATTTGCTGCCCCAAAGTTTTACAACCATTCCTCTTGTTCACATCATTCCAAAATCTATACTTGTACATCAAAAAGCATGCAATAGACCCATCCATGCTTTATTTTCTCACATAATACTTGCTGTCTATTCATATGTAATACCATCTGAAAACCCCGTTTTTGGTTTTTCTCACAACACAAGAGCCAATCTAACCCAAATCCGTTTGTTCTTCCGCTGTTCACAAGTATTCCAGCCACTTACAATACCCCAAGCTCACTTCTTGTGCATCCAAAAGTGCAATGGATCCATCACTTGAAGATATTCTTACTTTGTGGAATCTTCATGTCATAGCTACTCAAGCATATCAATTGCCATGTCAAGAGAATTTTTAGCCAACACTAGAAAATGAAGAAGTAAAGATCCAAAGGATTGAAAGGGAGATTCAAGAAAGGTTAGAATGTGAGAGGCAAAACTAAAAAAATGACCTAAGATGGTGTTACCTTCCTATGCTAATTATCCAGTTGTGCAACCAGGTTTGGATATAAACGTAAGACGGGAAGATATCATTTCAGACTTCGGGGCTTTCATTTGGAATCAAAGAGAAGACGACGCACGCTATACAATTGCTCAGGCCATCTTGGAGGAAGAGGAGGAAGTTGGTATTAAATTTGAAAGAGAAAGACAAAGAATTGAAAGGGGGCTTAGAGAAAGATTGGAATGTGAGCAAAGAAAAAGGGAAGCCCATAGGAGAGTTCAAAGGCCACCCTTAAGAGAAATTCAACTTTGAGGGAATCAAGTGAATCAAAATTATAACACAAGTTGGATAAGAAGATTGGATCTTTCTCCCTAGAAAGGTTCGAAAGACTACAATCAGAAAGAATTCTTTCAAGGCAGAGATGGAAAGAAACAAATGTGCTTCTCAAGAGACAACCAATGATGTAGGTTCCTATTCTAGATAAAGATGCTTTCACCAAATTAGAGCATATCAATCATCACGCATCAACATGAAGACAAACGAAGGATGATGTAATAGGTGTTGTGTCTTGTCAGACAGAATATTTTCATCATGTATTTGTAATTTGTATTTGACTGATTACATGTAATAGCAAGATGTAATTGCACGTGATAGTATCACATGCAAAACTGTAACATGTAATCAAGTTGCAAGTGCATTAGGCATGCAACTTTGAATAAGTCAAAATTAGTTAGTTAGGGAATAAGTCAAGGTGGTTAAGGGTTCTCCCCTTCTTTCTCCACCTTTCTCTCCACTCTTTTCCTATATAAAGGAGGGAGATCATTGTAAATAATCATCTTTTGGCAAGGCAAGAAAATTATGCCAGTTTGTATCTACACTCTAAGACTTTGAGCTTAGATGTAAATTTGAATTGCTTTCAATAGAAGGGGCAACTTGCTTTTAAACTTTGTGTTGATTCAAGGTGTTATGTGACGACATTTTCTGGATATTGATTGTGAGTTTTGGAGTTTTGCTCAAGAGGGGATTTGAATTCAATTGTGCAGACTTTGAGTTGCCTATTGCATTTAGAGCCAATTTGAACTTTTGAAGACTTTGTGCTACAGGAGAACAAATTGTTATATTTTAATAGTGGCTGCAATTACTTAGAGCTAAAGACTTTGGGCTTCAGTTGTAAGTGTTTTTATTAAATTTGAGAGTATCTAGTAAGAGACTTTGTGCCTTACTGGTTATTTTGCTTGAATCCTCACGAGACAAGCGAAAGAGACTTTGGGTTTCTGTTTTTGTTTCACAAAATATAAAAAGCTGCTGCCCCTGGTATTGTTCTTATGTCAACTCCAGGGTCACTAGTATTATCGTAGCAATAAGGCATTTTTGTTAAGTTGGAAAGTTGTAGTTGTATGCAAATCATTCCTGAAAAAAGAGGAATTGATTAAGAGAACCACCCTTTTTGTAATTTTAGTTAAGTTCTTGTTGAAGCCACCTACGGTAAGAAGGGAACCTCCCCTATTGCTGAGAGTAGAGATTTATCTCATGAGACGTTGCCTAAAGTTACAATTTTGTAAGGTGTAGTCTTAGCGGCTTACAAAATTTTTAGCCAACAATATGTATAATATGTAGCCCCCCCCCCCCGCGCCCGTACCCCTGCCGTCCCGAAATTGAGGCCCTTTTTTTTCTCGCACCCGAAACTTGTCCCGGCATCCCCCCATCCTGAAGTATCCCCACGCCAGTGTTACACTGGAAATATGTGATATCACTTGTAATTTGGTCTCTACTTGTAATCGGGTCTCTAAGACTTTATTACAAGCAAGTGTTTTTATGTTTTTCTTGAAGAAGTAATACATTAACTTGCATTTTAGGTCTTGTAATCCTAAATGCAAGTTCGAGTTTATAAATATTTGCAATGTGTTTTTAAATACCTGATATGCAAGTTTAAAGCTTGTGTTTTGCTTTTTAAAAAAAAAAACACACACTTGTAGTTTCCCTTGTGAAACCCGACCAAGACACAAAATGTAATAAAAAATAAAGTATTTTATTTGGTTCGGTTCTTATATTCATGTTCACAAGTCGTGTTTTTAATCACTTGTCATTGTATTTGAACTTGCAACCATTTCCTCAAAACCCGAAAATGGAGTTAAACGTATTGAATGGGCATGTAGTCAATTATTGATCGACGTACAACTCCTTCAAACGGATTACAAGCTTGCATTAACAAATTTCAAGCTCATCTTTCTATATTTCCATTTTGTGTTGGAGTTTGAAGGCTTTTAACAAGGGTTTAATATGAGTCTTGCTTTAGATCTAAGTTGTGTTTGTTGCATTTTTAGCATTCTTAGGGATTCTTTTTGAACATTTTTCCATGCCCAATGCTGGTCGTGTTTTGCGGTGGGTTTTGTTTTTTGCTGTTATCGATTGCTTGCTTTCTAAGCTTGTCATTTTTGTGTTTTCATTGTCTTTGTCAATGCTTGATCATCTCTTGCAACCTGAGGCATAGTGTCTTCATATCATGCCCTTGTTCATTTTTGACTACTCTTCAAAGCCCCCGATTTCATCCTTTCTAGCTTGCTGTTGTGTTTCCATTCATGTTCTTGTGCCTATGCATTTCTACCAGTCATTTTGATCTTTCTACCCAAGATGCTCTGATGCATTCATGTAATGTCAAAGTTGTGAACTGATCTTTGCCTTTGGTCACTTATCAACCAATTAAAGTTGCTTTTCGTGTCTGAAGAATCGCATTTCAAGTTGTTTTTCATCTTCTGCGAGTATGAACTTGTAGTTGCATTTCCAAAGACCAAATGCAAGCCTATTGCTAATAAAATACCCAACTTTGAAGCTTCAGGTCTTAAGAACTGTATTACAAGTTTCTGTCAATTTGAAAATGTAAGCAAAGTTGCATTTTTGTTTTCCATAATTGCAAGTCATGCTCATGTCTTTCCATTACTTGCAGCCCAACCTTCAAAACCCGATTGAATGTTCATGCCTTTTCCCAACTTGTAATGTGACTTTCAAGAAGGTGCCAAAAAGAAAAGAGCTGAAAATGCAGGTTCAGAACAAAGAATTGCTGAAAATCCTTGGTTGAAACTTATATAACAGTGAAACAGTTTAAGAGTCAAATAGCAAAGGACTAAGTGATGACAGAGCTAGTGCAATAATGAAGAGTTGCTGTCATAATTGCAGAGTTTAAGGAATACAAAGTTTCATAGGATGCCAAAAGGACAGATTTTTTCAAAAAGAGAGTTTGTTCATTAAGTATTAATGCATACTACAGGTTCACATCTGAAATATCCCCCGATGGATATTTGCACCAGTTTTTTACAAATGTTCCACAAGAATCTATACAAACATTTTTGCATGCAAACTGATTTCTATCTAGCCAATAGATTATACTGAAAATCATATAATATCAGACTGAAATAGAGATCTGAAATTAAATATGAACATTGCCATTAAAATAGGTAAATCATTACAACCTTGTTTTCCAAACGGATATGAAATACCTCTATTATTGCAAATTTGTCTTCAAATGAAGACTTCACAAATTTGCCCAACTGTGAACTCTGTCGCGAATCCACCAAAGAAATGAATTGAGTTTCCGTCCAATCCACCAAGAAATCTTGAAGGTTTTTGTCCTCAGGTTTCAAAACTGAAAGCTAGAAGCTCCCAAAAATCTCCAAAAGAAAATAATAAACCAAGCATGCTCAAAACGAGCCTCTCAATGTTCTTTAATAGCACATGCCCCATGACTCTACTTTCTCCCTTTGCCTCTCTCTTGGTACTCCTTTTCTTTGCCTCTTTATTATCCCTCTCTTTGAATTAAAATGACTTTATTAAATTTCACTAAGATCCATTAAAGTCATTTTAATACTTCATTAAATAATTAAATTAACTTGTCGTTAAATCTGATATAATTTGACTGCTTAAAACTTAATTATTTTATTGACTTCTAATGTCCCTAAAAGAGGACATCACAACGTCTTTTATTTCAGTTATCTCCAATACACTTATCTTATAATCTTACAAACCAAACACATGGGCCTGGATGTCAAATCTTATTCTCCCCAGCTGTATACTAAATTTTAGAGGATCAGTATGAACTCTAAGCTCCCTAGAAATTATGAAGTTTTCTAACTTAGGGATACACAAATTCAAGTGTAACACACTTAGTTGCATCTTTTTAATGCTTACAGTCTTTTAGTGTCTTTTCCAAATTAGCAATAAGCCAAGTAAATAGGCAATCAGCTTCCTTAATAATGTATGCCCAAAAATTAAACAAGTTAACTGCTTCCACTGAAGGTGCAGCTTGGTTCTTCCATTAAGTTATTGTCTTGAAGGTATAATCCATATCACAGAAAGTTCAAGTGTTGATTATTTATAAATTTGCAAGCAAAATACCACCATCTAAGTGGTGATGTCAAATGACAATCAATTCCAAGTCAGCACAGGAAAGTCATATTTATTATGTGTTGAAAAATGGATGGCTTAGGGTTAAAATCATGGAATTTGGCTAAGTGTCGAAAATGGCCAAACAGTGCCAAAACCTAATTTCTCTATTATAATCTGGTAAGACACAAGATCCACCTCAAAAATCCTGAAGTGGACTAATCCCTTGACATCTAGCTTATATGTTGTGTTTCTTGATATGTGTGAATGTTTATGATTCAAGTGTTCTTCATTTTACATTAGCACACTGTAATTTTATGATATTATGAGAAGATAGAATCCATTTTTCAGTGGCCCTCTAAAGTCATTGTTTGTTTCCAAGGTGAAAGTGCTACTAAGCTGGTTGAAAATGCCTGTTAACAGGATAAAAAACCAACATCTAGTGAAAAACATTAATCAGCAGGGAAGAAACATTTTTCTCTGCAAATTGATAATTGATGGTGTAGAAACATTAGTCTCATGAGAAAACTGTGTGATGTAGAGTGAACTTGTCATGTTTGATGACATTTTCTACTTGCTATCACAAAAATACAGTATGCACAATTTTCTCCAAAACCTAAATTTATTACATGGTCTTAGTACTTTCTTAGGATTTATTCATAGTTTTACATGGGTTTCAATTTGTCCTCCAAGGTCATTCATCTCATGGTCAAACCCTTTATTTAAGGAAAAGGCAAATTCACTATTGTTTACAGAATCTCAGTCATCCTATGGCTCTATCAAGTCATCTGAAACTCAAATAAAATCTTACACTCTAGAGTCTAGAGTATAACCTCTAGCAGAAATGCAATACCACTGAATTCCAAGCAAGTAGAAAGGGATTTCTCCAAAGTTTTAGCTAACAAGCATCCACACCCACCAACACGGAATGGAAATGATGTTTAACATTTTAATTTGGTCAAAACACATTCTTTGAGCCTCAAGCAAGGAGGGGAGAAATGATCCATACAAACAAAATTCCAAGTCATTTTCCCCTTCTACATTATTTTTGTTGTTCTCCAAAATCCTTCAATATTTAGGCACTTGCTTCCCAAGAACTGGTCTGAATTAGTGTACTTGAATCTTTTGGATTTCTTTCTGTAAAGAAATTAATAAACTACTTCAGCATTTTTTCCCCTCAATTTGTGTTTTCATGAAACCATTTAAATTTGACTCCTGTTATTCTGGAAAGCTCTTTTAGTGGCTAAAAGACAAAGGCTTTGGTGTTTTATCATTTGTAGGTCCTCCACCTGTAGCAAATGTCAGGTCATTGACACATTATGGAGAACCTTATGATGGAAACACACGGTTCTTTAGAAGCACATTGTTTGTAGCAGCAGTTAGAGCAAGTTATGGAGAAACTTGTCTTTTGCATGGGGTAGAGTGGATGCCTCCAAAGGTTAGATAACTTATGTTCCTTTTTAATTTATAGTGTTTACTAATGTACTTTTCTTCCATTTATCTACTTTGGAACTTACCTAGGATACACTTTAATTCATTTTGTCAGATTGTCTGCTCTTGTTGGTTGACTGCGTGAAAACCTTTTATGATTGTACATTAGCATGTCTTAGTATAAATTCTGGAATAAAAATTGTAACAATCTATGGCAGGGGGGTGTAACAGAAGAAAAAATGCTTGAACTCATGGGAGCATCTACAATGCTGCCTCCTGCAGCAGCTGTGAAACTTCTTGAGGTATTCCGATAAATTTGAAATTATATATTAAGATGCAATTTTAAGCTGACTAATGATGAAACAAAGTATTGTGTAATCTATGGGGCTTCACATCTTGTTTTGGAATCTCAAATGTGTGCGATTTGGATTCAGGACGATCAGGTTGGCTTGGCATACATAAGTCAGCGGGAAGCTCGACCATCCTTGTACTAATGACTAAACCTTTGAACTTTTTTGTACTTACGTGTATTGATGTTGAAGATAGTTATTTACCTGATTGATACAAGAAGTTTTAAGACTTTAAAATGAAACACTGGGAGTTCAATGCTTGCCTAAAGTTCAACAGCCATTACCTTCAGCAATTTCAGTTCACACAGGGAGCACTCACTGTTTGTGTTCACTTGTTTTTAAATTAATCAAAAGTGACTATTAAAAGACCTATTTTTCCTTTGTTCAAAAATCAAATGCACAATGAAGCTATTGTTTGTACCATTTTTCTAATGAATCTTATATTTCATTGAAGAACAATAAGACTACATCAGAAAGAAAGAAATTATATTAATGTCCACAAATGACCAAAAGTAAGTCAATAAGAATCAAGAGTCAAGAGTACACCAGTTCTGTAATGTCCCTATTTTTGGCCCAGGATTTTGTTACTTGTATTTAATAATTAATACAATAAAGTATTATGAAGTCACTTTTATTAGCAAAAAGAATCAATATTTAATAAGTGATTTTATAATTGAATCTCCATGAAGTTACAGGAGCATTTTAAAAGGAGGATTGTGGAAACTCATTTCATCATTCTGGACCCTATGCGTGATTCTGAATTGTTCAACTATTTTGCGTAGGAGGAAAACCCTAAACTGAATATTGTTTTTGTGGATGAAAACCCACTTAATCGATCCTTGGTGAATTCATACAGGGTTCACAGGTTTGAAGATTGATTTGGCATTTGCAGGGTTTGGAAATAATCAATGTATCTTTCAGATTCACTGGTTTGTTAGGTTTGCAGATTACAGGTAAGAATTGGAAGTCATAGAAGGAGAGACAAAAAAAAGGATGGAACGAGAGGAAGTTTTCTAGGAAACACCGAAAGAGAAATCAGATCTTGAAGGTTATGTTGCTTTTGCAAATGATGATGGAGATTTTTCAAGTGCTTCTACAAGTGAAGAGGAGTACATGAGTTTTCATGACAGTGCTGAGATTGAAGCTTATGTTGATTTGGAGTTTTCTTAGTCAGCAACTATTGATATGCCATATGAATGTCTGGATGCTTTTGATGATTCATTGATTGAGTATAATCCTAACCTACCATCTATTCAAAACAATTGCAATGTAACATTTAGAGAGGTAACTGACTTCGGAAGTACAAATGAAGACAAATCAGAAATTTGGTTGTGTGAAGAGACATTTCCTTCAAGGCTGATTTTGATCAAAGGCCCAATGCATGACAGGTTTTGAAGAACCAATTGTTAGTGACTAAAGAAATGGTTGTGCAAAACTTAACATGTTTTGATAGCACATAACAATTTATTTGAATACTTCCTTTGGAAGGCTCGGGTTGAAGAGACAAAAGAGCTTTATGGTTGGAGCTCCTTTATTAAATCTGTAGATTAGCAAATATGCCTTAGAAATAATGAAACTATATTACTTTCATTTGCTTTCAAAGAGAGACCAAGCCACCAAGTTTGCAGAAGAAACTTATAGAGCATTCACAAAAATTAGAATGCTGTTGATGAGCATAACCTTGGGTTAAGTTTAGCTCACTATTTGCTCTACCAAGAAGAAAATGACTCACTTGTTGCAGCCATATCAAAGGAACGAAAATGTGATACAAGGAATATGGAGGTTGAACAAATAATTGAAGGAATCAATGAGATCCAAAAGGACTATGATTTGGAGCCAAGCTACCTTTTGAGACATGAAGAAGGATTTGGGAGTAATGGAGACTTGGTCAGTGATTGCAGCAGCTCTAATATCATGGAGATTCAACATGATGATAGCACTTGGGAAAAGCATCAAGAGTGCAATTTCATTGGGTGTGATTTGAAAACTTTACATGATGATACATGCTCTATTTTTTATCCAAAATTATCTTGTGATAATCTAATATGCGAGTCATCCCTTGATTTAAGAAACACATATGGTGAGAATGGCAGGGTATGGGATTCAGGTGATAGTTTGGGATACCCAACAGTTAAGACAATGGATCATGAAGATGAATTTCACATTGGTGGCCTTGTGAGTTATGCTGATCATTTTTTTTCAACCCACATGCAAATGATTTGACCATGTTTTAGATGATGCATAAGAGTGGGATGGGTAAGAGATAACATAAAACACTTTGGTATGAGGTGCTCCCTTCTATAGAAAAAGAATCCAAATCTGGCAGGTCTCTCAATTTGTTTCTACAAGATGGTTATTATGAATGGCTACAAGAAAGTGAAACAAAGACTTGGCACATTGGTATTGCGGCTGTAATCATAGTATCAAAGAAAAAGTGATCAGATATTGGGAAGAAAGTGAAACAAAGACTTGGCACATTGGTATTGCGGCTGTAATCAAAGTATCAAAAAAAAAGTGATCAGATATTGGGAATGGCTATATACCATAGTTATAGGACTTTGCGAGTCCTGAGAGGACTTGGCGAGTCCCAAGCCGAGTCAGGCTTGCAGAGCCTTTTTGGCTCAGCAAGCTAACTTGGTCGAGTCTTGCAAGACTCATAGAGTCCACGGACTAGGTGGACTCTACCGCGTCCAGGATAAAGTCAAAAGCAAAAAATAAATTTTTTAAAATATTTTTAAGCATTCTTTTTGTTTTATATGCCTTGTCTAAGATCTTAAAAGGTCATTCCATCATTTGCAAACACTTAGAAGAGAGAAAAAAGGCTTGGGAGAAGAATATAGGGGTTTTAGAAAATAGATTAGAATATATTAGAGAAAAAAGGATTGCAGTTCGTATCTTGAGCCAGCCATGTAGTGCTTCAGGATGTGAACGCAGTTGGAGTATGTTAGAGCATAGACACTCAAAGCAGCGCAATAGGTTGGCAATGAAAAGGATGAATGGTCTTGTGTTTGTGCATTACAACCTTCGCCTTTGTCATAGACAAATCTCGGGCTTGGGCACCGACACATCTCTTATCATTTTAGATGAGGTTAATCCACTAGTAGAGTGGAAGGATGAGATTGATGATCCCGTCTTCAGTGATGAAGACTTGGAATGGGTTGATCAGGTGGATCGAGAGGTAGAGGCAGTAGCAATGGCACAAGAGGTGGCTAGAGCGCGAGGAGACCCAATGGAGGACCTTGAGGCTAAGAGTGAGGGATCTGAGGATGATGAGGATTATGAGGAGGATGAGGATGATGAGGATGCCATTGAGGTTGAGCCTCAAACACAAGGACAAAAGATGGCTACAGAATCTTCCATGACCTATCTTAGGCGTACACACGGGAAGACATAGGGCCTTAGTCTTCTAGGTTCTAGCTTTTATTTTGATATATGTTTGGAACTTGTGATTCCATGGATTTCATATTCCATGAATATTGTAGACTTTTGATAGTGTCACTATTTATATTTCAGATTTCTAATGTGTTATTTAGTAACTAGTTTAATAGTTAACTTATTTCCATTAGAAATTTGCATTTATACTTATGTGATCAATGTAAACTTGTGTATGTGTGCAAAGTAGCTTCTATTTATCTCAATTATTGTGTCTTTGATGTTAATTGATTGAATGATGCATGAAAAAGTTTAAATCCTTAAAAATCTTTGAATTTCTTGGGTTTTTCAATTTGCTGAGTCCAGACGCCAAGTCTGAGTTTGAGTCTGAGCCTGAATCTAGCTTGCTGAGTCCGAGGCGTGTCCAAGTCTTGTAACTATGGTATATACAATTGCTAAAGCCACATGCTTTATGGTGGTGAAGCTCATTATTGTTGTGTTCAACTTCCCACTAGCAAAATAAATTGGATGGTCGAAATTGCTGTCACTAGGGCATAAGGAAAACTCCAATCGTAGTCCCAGAGGGATCCATGTGAATGTGAAATGGAAGTGATCAGTTTGAAAATTGTAGGACAGGACAGTCACTAGTTTCTACTTTAAGGTCTTGAAGGCCTATTGATGCTCACTTGTTCAAATGAAGAACTCCTTTAGAGAAAATATATGGTGTTTAATATGGCCTAAAAATGTGTGGGGAATTAGGTTTAGTAACTACAAAATCACCACAATCTTGATAGGGTCTACTAGCATGCCAAAGAGGTCCAATGAAGACACACTTCTTGAGATCAAACAATACTAAATTGATGACATTGGTCAAACATTAGCTGTAGTACATTGAGATGGTTACAACCATAGCACACATGTTTAATCATCTAAAAAGACTTGCAAAAAATTCATGGATAAAGTCTTTGAAGGCACTCACCATGATCTGCCAAACCATTGTTGACAAATTCTTTGATTTGAATGACATCACATTATAGGCAAAACTGCCCCATTGAATTAGTTGTTATAGCATTGTCGGCCTTATCTTTGTTTGTGATTTGGACTTGATGATACCTAGAGAAGTCATTTGTGAATGTGTAAACTTTTGGCTTGCAACTCCTTATAGAATTTAGGCTGTGTTTGAAAACGATCGTCAATATAGGCCTTGTTTAGGGAGTGGATATCAACATGTATGCCTATCCTTAGTGAAATGACCAATAGACTTGCCCACTCCAAGTCATCAATAGGGAAGATCACATTGCTTCCAAGGTTTTATCGATTTCTTCCTTTATTTTGGGATGGGAACTGGAATTCAATTTGTATGGGAGGCTTTGGACCATCTTTGTGTCAGGCTTCAATTGGAACTATATTTTTCCTAAGGATTTGTAAACCCTTCATCTCATGATAGCTTTGTGGAAACAGATTTGCATACTCCTTTAGTAGTAATATGACTTTGTGAAAGTCTCTTGTCCCCAATAATTGACAATTGTTGTGATTTTTGGAGCATTTTAACAACAAATGTTTACTTGGACTGACTTGAGAGGTCCATTGTAGTAAACATCCTTGTCAATTTCAATTTCCTTTACACTGCACTCTCCTTCAATAGTCAAAAGTTCAAAGTTTTAGAGTGGATTATTCTCGATTGCTTTCTTAACTTATAAATTAGAAGAGTTGGGTCTTTCTTTTATGAATACTTTTACAACATTTAGGTAATTGGTTTGTTCATTGAAGATGCTTCTTTCATGTTTTCTACAATCCAATTGAGATGAAGTGTTGGGCTAGAAAGTTGAAAATGTGGAGAAAACAAGCCTTTAGATGCTCCCATATGGAGATCTCTTTGTGCATTTCTTTTGCTCATACTAGAGCAATACTATACTTTTTTTAAGTGTTTAAGTTTCAGTCTCCAGTCTCTTGCCAATGCGAAGTTTAGGAGTTCAATCAAAGTTAAGAGTTTTGCCAAGTTTAGGAGTGTCATTAAAAAGTAAAAGGGAGATAGCATGATCAAATGAGTAATCTGATGTTGTAACAAAGATTGATATTGCTTGAGGTCAACTCTGACTACTTTAGGAAAAGTTACTTTTTCAGTTTTTTTTTCTTTTTTGAAAGTCTCATTTTTGGCACTTATAGGCCAATTGGGTTTTCTTTTTTTCGCCTTTTTTGCTTTTTTGTAAAGTTTCTATTTTGAGAGGCCGAAGGTTACATCTGCAACTAAGTGAGAAATCACCCATTGTAAAATTCTTGTTTCCAACACCAAATTTGTTTAGGTTTTCATGGAAAAGGCATACAAAGTTGTGAAGATTCCTAATTCCAATCCAGGAAAAGTTGTGAAAATTCTTGGAAAATCCTTGTTCCAGTATCAAAATTATTAGAAATCTTGGAAAGGTTAGGAAAAGTTATAGAAAAATCACTAATGGAAGCGTGCTGATAACTAAAATCTGGCTGTCTGAAATTTTTTAGGATCTTCTAAAATCCAGAATATCCATTATAACTCCTAGAGACCTAGAGACTTATACTTAAATGTTATATTTTATATATATATTCTGCCCTCCAAGCTCGAAATTCCTTAAGTCAACACCAAGTCCGCCTTCTCAAGCTTGGAAATTCTCAATACCACGTGAAATCTGACTTTGAAGAATCCTCATTGCCAAGTGAACTCCGACCTAGTTTGAATGGCATTGAAATTTGGAAAATTCCTTGTCTCATACACAAGTCTGGCCATGAAGGAAATTCCTCAAGGCATGATGAAGTCCGCCCACACATGGAAATTCTAGAATAAAGCAAAGATGAAGGATCGACTTGGAATGAGAAATTCTAGAATAAAGCAAAGATGAAGGATTGATTTGAAATGAGAACATCTAGAAGAAAGCATAAAGGATCGATTTGTAAGAGCTTCTAGAAGAAAGCAAAAGAAAGCCAAAATCTCAATGAAAGGATAAAAACAAGTTTTTTTAATAAAGCTTCTCTAAGAGAAATCAACCAAGTTCAATAATAGAAAAAAAAAAAAAAAATAAAAAAAAATGGAATAAAGCAGAGATCAGTCCCTTCGTGATATCATTGTTTCCTATAAATACATGAGCTTGGCATTATATTTATTCACAAACAAGAAATTGTAGCTTTGGAGTTAGCAATACTTTTCTGATTTCAGAGTAAGGTAAAGATTCTGGACATTTTCCAGATTGAATCTCATAACTATTGATGATCATTTCTGGGAATTTTCCTGTTTGCTGAGGATTTTTCATTTAAAATTGTTGATGTTTGGTAGCCGTAGTCGGATAAACCTATGAGACAATACTATATATATATATATATATATATTTATTTATTTATTACACATGAGATATGATTTATATACATATTCATTATATATGAGATATAAATTTTTATATATCTAAAGTATTATTGTGTTAGAGAAATTAATATAATGAATTATGAGACTATAGAAATACTATATATATATATATATATGTTATTATATTAATTAAAAGAGTATGTGTTAATGAAGGGACATGTCTATCCATGTCTCATCCACAATATAAATAAGAGAGAGATTGCTGCCTTTGAAAAACACATACAATCAAGAGTGCCATTACATTTGCAGTGATCCTCACAAAATGAACAAAAATTCCAAATTTTCTCAAGTTTAGAGACAATTTCCAGAATTTCCTTGAAAGTTTTCAAAGGGATCTCTAATCTGATCGACAGGTTTTAACAAGTTTATGCAGATTTGAAAGATACTTTCATTCCAAATTTAGAATCTCAGTCTGCAAATTCTCAGAATTGGGGCAGATTTAACGTTTCATCCTTTTTCATACTTTCAGTTCTAATTTTTGATGGAAAATTCAAAATTTAAAAGATTGAAGATGAACTTTGGATGTGGGAATGCAAATTGAAATTAGAATAAGATTTAATTAGACTTAAAATTCCATACTTTGCATTTGTAAATTTCTTTAAATTTCATACCCTCTCCTAAGTTAGAATTTTTTAATCTTTTTAGGAGGTTGATGTCAATACAATGAGGAAAATAAAGTGAAGAAACACCAAGATAAATTCTGCCTTGAAAAGATTAGAAATTTGTCTAAGGCATGGCAAAATCTTCATAAGTCATGAAGTCTGCCCAAGAATTCTTGTAAATTCCTATTTCGAAATGAAGTCTGCTCATGGAAAATTCCTGTTTCCAAGCCAAATCCGCCCAACTTAGGATGAATTCAAATTTGGCTTAGTATTGTCCAGTGTTAGGAAATTCCACAATTCTACATGAAGTCCTCCCATTGAAAAAGGAAAATTCTTAATCCATGATGAAGTCCTCCCAAGGAAAAACAAGGAAAATCCTTAATCCATGAAGAAATCCGTTCTAGCAAGGAGGAGGAAAATAGTTCTAAGTGTTGGAAATTCCTCAAATGTCATCAAAGTGCACCTTCTCTTGATGAAAATATTGGCTAAGTGTTGACAACCTAGGTGAAGAATGCAAACCAAGAGATGAAATTCACTCTTTGGAGCTAGAGAAAAGTTGGAAAATTGTGAAATCCAAAGCCATTTGAGGTAGAAATCACCAAGTATCTAGAGAATATTCCAAGTGGGAAAGAGGAAAAGGCCAAGTTTCAAAGGGAAAATGTTAAGTTTATGCATGGAAAAGAGAGTGGACTCATTAAGGAAGCAATGATGAAAAGTATGGGAAATTTCTTGAAAATCAGACTTAAAAGTGCATTTCCAAGAACAGGACTTCATCATTTCCAAATTTTGTAAGGCCATTTCTAGATTGAAGGAAAGATTGGTGAGGTCATTTTAATGAGTTATTGATAATTTTCTCAATGTTGTTTTATAGGTTTGATGCAAGCTCGTGAAGGGGAAAATAAACACAACTAAGGACTTATCACCTATGACGAATTTCGAGACAGGAAGAAGGATGAATGGACAAGGGAAGATTTCATAGGCATCGTCCAGATTTCAAAGTTCACACCAAGAAGTCCAAGATCCTGGATCAAAGACGAAGAAGAGTATTCAAAAGGGAGAAAATTCCGAGTTCAAGGATGTTTAAAGATGATACAATTTGGGAATATTTTCCTAAACTACCAAATTCCCATAATTGAAGAAGAATTGTTCAAAGCCAACTTCATTCAAAGAGATAAGCATGTTGAGGTGGCAACCACCTGTCTCCATATTCCTCATCACTAGGACATGACAACTCTTCATTACTGGCATATTCTTTCCACTCTGTTTCTTCAGCTAAGGAAGCACGATGATGTAATTTATCATCTAGTAGATCTTGTGCCCTTTTCTTGCAGTTCAAAATTACATGTCCCATTTCATTACAATAGAAACATTTGATTTTTCCTTTTGAAGGAATATTCTTAGATTTGTACTTCCCTTTTCTGGCTTTGTTATGGACAAATAAGATCTCTTCAAATTCTGAGTCTTCATTATGATCAAGTAGAATAGATATTACTCCTTCAAGACTGATGGTTACCTTGCTTAATGTAAACACCATTCTAGACATACTTTTAGGCAAACTATTCAAAGGAATTGCTTTGGCGTCATCATCTTTTACTTTCTCATTGATCCCAAGTAGTTGATTTAGGAGAGAGTTAAACTTACTGATATGGTCTACCATTTTTGTACCTATTTCTATCTTCAGTCCATACAATCTCTGCTTCAATGTTGTCTTGCTTTAGATTAGAAGAGCTTGTTTAATGACTCCCAAATCTCTTTTGCTTACTTCACAAAATCCACATGGTATAAATATGGTTTTGATAAGTTGAGACCAATAGTTCCCAAAGCTTTCTAACTTTTTATAATCCACTTCGCAAGTCACCCGCATCAGTTGGTGTTACTGAATTTAGTTTGATGACATCCCACATATCTTTTTCAATCAAGTGTAACTGCATTTGTATTTGCCAATTATGAAAGTCTCTTCCTTCAAATTTTCCAATGAAAGTTAATTTGTCCATGATTATTGTTTTAATCAAAGAGGTCGGGCTAAACCGATAATGCACCTTGACTATAACCATAAAAAATGCTACAAACTTAACTTTAAGCCAACAATAAAGCTACACATTCAAACTGCAAATAATACCCGGTGTTGCAAGGCTCCTATAATGCCAATATACATCACACAAAAAAGGAAAACTTAGTGAGACTTAAAGACACATGTGGTTCTTCATGATAATCAGACAATTATCTACTCAATCTTTCTCACCTATGCTCTACTCACGACTTTCCTTTGGACCACTTCCAATAATAGTCGATCACAATATTAATGCATGAAGCAAATACTTGTGAATGGATCTTTGGGTTAAATAAGATCAAATCAAAGGCGATCAATGGAATAAATGCATCAAGAAAATAACCAAAAAAAAAACAAATCACTTTATGCGGGCTCAAAAATGATCTCACAAATGTGCCTATCAAAAAAATGAACAAGATCACCATAAAATGAAGCCGATAAACAAAGATCCAACAATGAATTAACAATGAAAGGTGTATAGTCCTAAATTGTAAGCACTTAACTTGTGCTCAATTTTAGGATCATTTTGTGCCTACTTTAGTGAATTTTCTATGGTAGGACTTCATATAGCACTTAAGGGTACTTAAATTCAAATATGAGTCTCTCCACCTCTTTCAATCTTGCTTTAACTCGAGGTTGGCCTGTACTTATAGACATTTTCTCATTATTCATTCAATCCTATAATTCATTTCCTCGGTTAGGACCTATTGACTCATTTTTGGCCTTCGAGATTTGATCCGGCCTCGAAATGTGCTCTCTACTTTTCCCGTACCTACTCTATCTCCTTGGCATCCAGATCAAATCTGGGCCCATTCTTCTAGGGATTGGTTGCCAAACTCGACTTGTCCCTTGGGATTTTGGCCCAAATTTGGCATAGAGCCCTATGCTAGGGTTTTAGGGGGAAATTAGGACCTATGGTAGGCCTTCTCAGGTTTAACTCCCCTACATGATGCAAAATGTATATAAACCCCCCATCTCTCCTCATTTTGGCAATCAAGAAGAACACCTATTATGCATTCATGAGATCATTGTGTGCATCCATTATAACCAAGCAATCAAGCATTCAAGATATCAAGTGCATGGAAGCAAATCAAACATTCAAGAGCCATCAAGTTCAAGCATCCAATTATTCATTCTTGTCAAGTAACCATTGTATTTTCTTCCATAGATCTAACTTCTTTCCCCCATTGGAGGCCAAGAAAATGAGTTTTCTATCAAGGAAGGAGATCCACATTCTTCTATCCTCTTCAATTGTACATTGTGATGAATTGCTACATCCACTTCATAAGGTTTTCCCTTTTCATTCTTTCCTTTTAGGTTTTTGTGTTTAGTCAAAGCTATTGTATCAACATATTTGATCACATTCAAAGAAGTAATTGCATTTACAAGTTATGATATGCTTCATTTTAGATCTAGCCTCTGCTACATGACAACACGCTTTCCTTTGTTTCATTTCATTTCAAGGTTGATTCCTCAATAGGGGTTTGACTGAGGCAAACCCCTTTTTCAACCTTCTTTCCCCATATTTCTGTGTGCAGGAGTAGGTTATGAAGCCATCGGAACTTTTTTGGGTAATAAAGGAGTAGTTGCAAATTGTGTGAAAGTTTTGTTCAAAAGTGTCGAGAACACTTTGCCAAAGTCGACTTGTCTCGGGTAAAGGTAAAGTTTCAACCTGTCTTGACCATTTTTTGCTGAAATTTTCCGAGCAGGTGCTTGCTATCTTCTGATTTCTGATTCTGTCAATTTCAGCTCTATATCAGTTTGTCTTTATTAGCTTTTTGGAACTTTCCTACTAGATCCCTTGCATTACTTTATTACTTCCATTCTCATCATTTCTACACATTCAAGGAAGAACAAATCTTATTCCCACTAAGAGCTCGAGTCAACCCTTGAGCCTAGTGGGGATATCCTTTCTTCCTAATGTGCAAATTGCAAAGTGGGGTGTAATTTACATCATAACACCTTGCATCCCATTTCCTATTGTATAGAAGGCACAAGCCATATTAACCTACATGTAGTGATAGAGCCTCCAACGGAAGGGTCATGGCATGGTGCCAACACGTTGTGAAGGAATTTTTAGTTGAGCCTATAATGAAACCTAAATCATGCTTCAGAGAATCAGCTAGTGAGTGAGTCTCTCGATCAATAGTGCAGTGGGTCTGTGAAGACAACATGAGACACGTGTAATTAGTGATGGTTGCTTCACAACTCTTTGATTGGACCTCAATTTCTCTCACAAAACTGTCTTCATGGCACATAATGGCAGTGACAAAACTTTCAGAAGGCACGACTTTGATATAATTCGCACCAAAAAGAGGAAGTAAATCGCTGTCGAAACCGGAATGTGGTGCCAACTAAACTATAAGTTGGATGAGCTGGGTGCAACTCCATATTCCTATTACTTAGATTTAGCAATAATATCCAATGGCTATAATGCTACAATGTGCAACAATCCAGGCACACAGGATTCATGTTGCTTTGATACCATATTAGAAATATGGACAAAGACTAAGAAGCTAAATTAATCAAAATAAATAATATGTGCTTCACGTCTATTATCCTATAGACATTACATATATATAGGATTTTGATATCCTATTTTGTAGGAAACTTCATCAACAACTTTCATAAATACGTTGAGTTGTTTTAACAACTCAACATATTTGTACCACTAATCTAATAACTACAACCTTTCTAAATTATTATTTTATGCATTCATGTGAACACTAACAATATATTTCCCAACACTTCCATTAGGATAAGCTCCATCTGAGTTGTTCATTTTCCATTGGTTCTCATTGGATAATCATTGTAAACCCTAATTAGGGTATAGTTGGCTAAATCTTGGCCGTCGATCTTAAATTGATCTTGGCCTTTCATCTATTTTTGAACTTCTCTATAGGACCCTCCTCTCTCATTTGTAAAGAGAGATTCAGAGAGCTTGTTACATAAACACTTCTTAAGTAAATTCTTTCAATTGTTGGTGAATTTGATATCTTTTGGAAGTTGCATGGTTTCTTGTCTCTCACTTAGAATAGATTTTATTTTCAAGTTGTTAAATTGAATGAAGGATTTGATGAGAATGTTTATTGTGGAATCAATATTTTCATAGCTTTGATAGCTAGATGATTTTCAACTATTATGCAAGGCTATTTTGAACTTGTGATTGAAAACTTAACTTCAATTACCATGCTCATTGTTCAAATGTTGGTGAGCACGTGTAGTTGAAAATCCTTTGAATCCCTTAGAAGATAGCACCTTCCTTGTGTAGTTGAATTTGGCGAAGCAAGGATCGGTTTAGATTCCACGTTTGCAAATTTGTCTCTAGAAGTTCATAGGTCTATAGGAGATATTTTCCACAGCAAGTCAAATTGTGATATTGCTATCAGGATTTAACTGTGTAGTTTTTTTGAGTCAAACTCATTGACCCATGATTCATGAGTAGTGGTTCACTGAACCCATCCAATGAGTGCTACGTGTTCCATTTCATTCTCATGAGAGATGGGTTCAGTGAACCACTACTCATGAATCATGGGTCAATGAGTTTGACTCAAAAAAACTACACAGTTAAATCCTGATAGCAATATCACAATTCATAGGTCTAGTTTAGAGTTAAAATAATCTTCCTCAACCCTTAGTCTTTTTCATTTTTTAAAAACAATCTTTGTAGAATTGGAATCAAAAGCTTAAAGGAAAAATTATTCAAAGATATTGAAATTATTCCATGAAAGTCCCCTTGGAGGTTTTCAACAAAGCATCCTACCACGAGAGTCTATCCTGAACAACAAAATCACATGCATTTAGAACCTTGCAGTCAACTTTGTGATCACATAGTTTAGCACATTGGAGACTTCGTTCAAGCGAGGATAGAGCATAGTTGGAAAACTTGGACTTGCCTTAGACTTGGTAGCCCAAAAAATTGGACTCGGACTCGGACTCGGGGAAAACTCGGGAAAGGATTCAACAAAAGAAAAATCTTGTAGTTTTACAAAAAAATTAGAAATTAATGCATTTAGAGAACATAAGAGCCATAATTGAAACATTACACATTATATGATCTCCAAACACCCAATATTTGAAATTTCATCATTCATACTCATACTTTCAAACTTTAAAATGTATAATAACAACATAAGTTTATAAATGTTTACATAATTACCCAGATCTAGATTTCTTTTGCCACTTTGATGTTGTTTCCTCACCTTTTTCAAACCCTACATACCTGTTTTGAGCAATAACAAATCATAAAAGTGATGAAAAGTGAAATTCTTTTATGTTTTAACCTTGGCTGGGTATTCTTAGCAAACGCTGAGAGTCTTACTCAAGGACTCCCGAGAAACTCCCGAGTCCTTTAAAAAAATCCCAAGTTCAATCCATTGACTCTCCTAGACTCGACTCGAGAGTTCGTGGTGAGTTGTCTCGGCTCGCTCATAGACTCCCAAGTTTGTGGTGAGTCCATAGATTTTTCCAACTATGGGATAGAGTACCCTTGGTATTTTATTCTGAGTTGTTTGTGTCATAAAACACATCAACAAGACCCCATAACCCCATAAATATTTAAGGAAACTTGTAACTAGTGGGCCCCATGACTGCATAAATAAGTAGGGAAACATATAACTAATGGATCCCTTAGCCTTGTTCAAATCAGAATGCAAGACCTTATAGCATAGTTGCATGGAGATGCGCCCTCAACCCCCTAGGATGCATATTGGAAATTGGGATGCGTCTCTTGTATCAGAGACTTTGCTGGTTTAGTGGAGAAAAATCTATTGGTTTTGGATGCCATTTTGAGGTTTAAGAATTTAAGAGCAATTGTAACAACAAAAATGAGTGGGGATTTCAGTGTTGGTAGGGGATTTTGGTGTTATAGTCTCCAAGTATCATTAAATTATAGTTACAATCCATTATATTTTTAGATTTTCTACAAATTATTAAATGATATTGAAAAAATAGTGGCGTCTCCAAGTGCCCCAAAAAACTAAACCCACTGCTGAAAGGAATTATGTCAAACAGTTTGCATGCAACTTCTTATTTCTCCATTTAATGTTTTAAACCCCTTATAACACTGGAAATCAAACATTTATTTGTTTGTTGTGTTTTGTGCATGGAATAGGAGTCATACAACATAAACAAGAAATAAACTACAATAATATGCAAAGTGGACAATGCACTGCTGCTGATAAAATGTTATTTTCAGAATTAATAAAACCAAATACATGGCAGATTTATCAACTCACTAATTACTCCAGCATTAATGAAATAATACTCCAGCCCATGCTTTCGAACTTGTTGCTACAGTGACGTGGATAGTACCACGTGAATAGTGTCGCGTGAATAGTGCCGCATGAATAGTGCCACGTGAATAGTGCCGCATGAACAGTGCCGCTACAGTACTTTGTCCTTCAATCATTCCACTACCTTCATAAAATCATTCCCTCAAAGCGGCATAAGCATTGGACAAGTAGTGAAGAAGATATGAGTAAAATACCAAATCTGCCTGTAGCTGGAAATGCAACTAAACTGCCTAATAATGAAACTGATAACAATGGATTCCAAAGGCCAAACCCCAAGGGAATGACGTCTAGAATGTCACAAGAGAGGATAAACGCCCTCAAATGCCAAGAACGGATCTGCAACTCACACCAATTTCTTCTCCTATTCAACTTCCTCTAATGAAGCCACAAACGCTTCCTTTTATTCTATTTCCAAGGGTCGGTTCAACTCTCATGGGCAATGTGGGATAAAAGATGAGCAATATAAAACATATATTAAAATATCCCCTTATGTCTCCCTTGGGTACACATCCCTATAAAATAAATATTAAAGTAACACTTTAATACTTTACAATTAAATTAAATGTTACTTTAATAAAACTTCAGGCATTAAAATGTATTAGCAATCGGACTCCGAATAATGCAAGTGATAGCTCGTCGGAAAGCTCTCACCGAAGAGTATCAAATCCAATCACCAAAACTGGCCTCCACTGTGTCCTGTTGACTTACTAAAAATAGTAAGTATGCCTGAAACTGAGTAAATCAACTTCATTTTGGCCCAAACTGGAAATGACTGGGCCAAAACACTCCAGGATCCCCTTAAACCCTTCGTTAGCCCTCGGGACCATGTAGAACAAGGCTAACGCACACACGCTTGGTCAACTGCTAAAGTGGGGACATTACAGTCCGCCCCCCTTGAAATTGCTTGTCCTCAAGCAATCTCAGTCCAGCCTGCTGAATAACCTGCTCACTCTCCCATGTAGAATCCTCCTCCGGCAGGTCTCTCCATCTGACCAAATACTCCTTCACTACCCTATTTCTAAGCTTCCTTTCTCTGGTGTCCGAAATAGCCTCGGGTACTAACACAAGCTTCCCCTCCTCATCCAAAGGGGGTAAATCTGCAGAAGGCACTACACTCTGACCAATGGCTTTCTTAAGCCTAGACACGTGAAACACATTGTGCACCCGACTGCCCTCTGGAAGCTCAAGCTCATAGGCCACTTCGCCCACTTTGCGTATTACCCTGTAGGGACCATAAAATCTAGGTTTCAACTTTTCAGCTCCACTCTTCTTGAGCGATGACTGTCTATATGGTTGTAGCCTCAAGTAAACCATATCCCCTACCTCAAAACTGCGCTCTATTCGGTGCTGATCAGCGTACAATTTCTGTTGATTCTGGGCCTGTTGTATATTCTCCTTGAGCACTTTCAGGATGTCCTGACTATCCTGCAATAAGTTTTTGGCTTTGGGCACTCTGCTGTCCCCCAAAACTAAATCCATGAAGCTAGGTGCTTCATAACCATAGAGTGCCATGAAAGGAGTCATCCTGATGGACATATGATAAGTGGTGTTATAACAATACTCTCCCATATGCAACCATCTGATCCAAGCCTTTTGTTGTGCAGTTACATAGTTCCTCAAATATCCCTCCACCCATTTATTCACAATCTCTGTTTGCCCATCTGTCTGTGGATGATAACTAGTGCTAGGTGTAAGATCTGTACCACACATCCTAAACAACTCTTGCCAAAAAACACTCATAAACTTACTATCCCGGTCACTAACAATGAATCTGGGCAGCCCATGTAACCTGAATATCTCTCTAAAGAAAAGATCTGCCACCTGTGCTGCTGTGTAAGTGGACGGAATAGCAAAGAAGTGAGCGAACTTCGTCAAGCTGTCCACCACCACATAGATGCAATCCCTTCCCTGCACTCGTGGTAAACCAGTGATGAAGTCCATCGAAATACTTTCCCATTTCCTATCAGGAATGGGCAAGGGCTGTAATAACCCTGCAGGAAATGTGTGCTCTCCCTTATTCTGTTGACAAACTGCACACTCCCTGACATACCTCTGAACATCATCCTTGAGCCCTCTCCATGAGAACCGCTCTCGGATCTGCCTGTAGGTCTTGAAGACCCCTGGATGCCCAGCTGTGGGTGCATCATGAAATGCCTTCAGTATCGCCTCTCTCAAGTGTGACAACGGAATCAAATAAACCCTGTTCTGAACTCTGATCAATCCATCTATCACCTCATAGCGATCATCCTGTATGGTACCTGAAATCAATCCAGAAGCCCAAGCATCTCCGACATACTCTGCTATAATCCGATCTCTCCAATCTCCTGATATCTCTGCCAGAGCACATAAGTGAGGTCTCCGAGATAAGGCATCAGCCACCACGTTTTTCTTACCTTTGACAAACAGGCTAAGCATTTATGTTTGAGCATGCGACAGGGGCCTTATAATTTTCGCAATACTAGAGCAAGACAAAACAGGATTTTAGACTTGCAGAGCGAACAGTCTAGTTCATCCGTGCAGGTGGAAATAGAATCCAGTCATACAGACACAGAGGAGATATTCTTTGATCAAGACAGCAATATGGGTGACCGAGATGACATGAATACAGGATTAGGCGGAGGCAGGAACACTGGTCCAGATCAGGGGGATGTAATGTTTAGACAGTTACTGGATACATTAGAGCAGGGGCAGCGTATGCAGCAGGAGCAGAATAGGCGAATGGACATGATGTTGCAGCTCATGGCTAGACAGATGGGTGTCAATATTAATCCAGGTGATGCCAACAACAGAAACAATAACAATGGGGGCAATGATAATAATGGAGGCCAAGGTAACAACAATGGTCCTGAGAATAACATAAATGGTAATAATGGACACGGCAACAATGGGAATGAGGCTGATAACTTTAGACACGTTGCACGCCCAGCTCGGACAGCTTATGACTTTGACATAGAGTTTGTCAAAGGTAAGAAAAACGTGGTGGCTGATGCCTTATCTCGGAGACCTCACTTATGTGCTCTGGCAGAGATTTCAGGAGATTGGAGAGATCGGATTATAGCAGAGTATGTCGGAGATGCTTGGGCTTCTGGATTGATTTCAGGTACCATACAGGATGATCGCTATGAGGTGATAGATGGATTGATCAGAGTTCAGAACAGGGTTTATTTGATTCCGTCGTCACACTTGAGAGAGGCGATACTGAAGGCATTTCATGATGCACCCACAGCTGGGCATCCAGGGGTCTTCAAGACCTACAGGCAGATCCGAGAGCGGTTCTCATGGAGAGGGCTCAAGGATGATGTTCAGAGGTATGTCAGGGAGTGTGCAGTTTGTCAACAGAATAAGGGAGAGCACACATTTCCTGCAGGGTTATTACAGCCCTTGCCCATTCCTGATAGGAAATGGGAAAGTATTTCGATGGACTTCATCACTGGTTTACCACGAGTACAGGGAAGGGATTGCATCTATGTGGTGGTGGACCGCTTGACGAAGTTCGCTCACTTCTTTGCTATTCCGTCCACTTACACAGCAGCACAGGTGGCAGATCTTTTCTTTAGAGAGATATTCAGGTTACATGGGCTGCCCAGATTCATTGTTAGTGACCGGGATAGTAAGTTTATGAGTGTTTTTTGGCAAGAGTTGTTTAGGATGTGTGGTACAGATCTTACACCTAGCACTAGTTATCATCCACAGACAGATGGGCAAACAGAGATTGTGAATAAATGGGTGGAGGGATATTTGAGGAACTATGTAACTGCACAACAAAAGGCTTGGATCAGATGGTTGCATATGGGAGAGTATTGTTATAACACCACTTATCATATGTCCATCAGGATGACTCCTTTCATGGCACTCTATGGTTATGAAGCACCTAGCTTCATGGATTTAGTTTTGGGGGACAGCAGAGTGCCCAAAGCCAAAAACTTATTGCAGGATAGTCAGGACATCCTGAAAGTGCTCAAGGAGAATATACAACAGGCCCAGAATCAACAGAAATTGTACGCTGATCAGCACCGAATAGAGCGCAGTTTTGAGGTAGGGGATATGGTTTACTTGAGGCTACAACCATATAGACAGTCATCGCTCAAGAAGAGTGGAGCTGAAAAGTTGAAACCTAGATTTTATGGTCCCTACAGGGTAATACGCAAAGTGGGCGAAGTGGCCTATGAGCTTGAGCTTCCAGAGGGCAGTCGGGTGCACAATGTGTTTCACGTGTCTAGGCTTAAGAAAGCCATTGGTCAGAGTGTAGTGCCTTCTGCAGATTTACCCCCTTTGGATGAGGAGGGGAAGCTTGTGTTAGTACCCGAGGCTATTTCGGACACCAGAGAAAGGAAGCTTAGAAATAGGGTAGTGAAGGAGTATTTGGTCAGATGGAGAGACCTGCCGGAGGAGGATTCTACATGGGAGAGTGAGCAGGTTATTCAGCAGGCTGGACTGAGATTGCTTGAGGACAAGCAATTTCAAGGGGGGCGGACTGTAATGTCCCCACTTTAGCAGTTGACCAAGCGTGTGTGCGTTAGCCTTGTTCTACATGGTCCCGAGGGCTAACGAAGGGTTTAAGGGGATCCTGGAGTGTTTTGGCCCAGTCATTTCCAGTTTGGGCCAAAATGAAGTTGATTTACTCAGTTTCAGGCATACTTACTATTTTTAGTAAGTCAACAGGACACAGTGGAGGCCAGTTTTGGTGATTGGATTTGATACTCTTCGGTGAGAGCTTTCCGATGAGCTATCACTTGCATTATTCGGAGTCCGATTGCTAATACATTTTAATGCCTGAAGTTTTATTAAAGTAACATTTAATTTAATTGTAAAGTATTAAAGTGTTACTTTAATATTTATTTTATAGGGATGTGTACCCAAGGGAGACATAAGGGGATATTTTAATATATGTTTTATATTGCTCATCTTTTATCCCACATTGCCCATGAGAGTTGAACCGACCCTTGTAAATAGAATAAAAGGAAGCGTTTGTGGCTTCATTAGAGGAAGTTGAATAGGAGAAGAAATTGGTGTGAGTTGCAGATCCGTTCTTGGCATTTGAGGGCGTTTATCCTCTCTTGTGACATTCTAGACGTCATTCCCTTGGGGTTTGGCCTTTGGAATCCATTGTTATCAGTTTCATTATTAGGCAGTTTAGTTGCATTTCCAGCTACAGGCAGATTTGGTATTTTACTCATATCTTCTTCACTACTTGTCCAATGCTTATGCCGCTTTGAGGGAATGATTTTATGAAGGTAGTGGAATGATTGAAGGACAAAGTACTGTAGCGGCACTGTTCATGCGGCACTATTCACGTGGCACTATTCATGCGGCACTATTCACGCGACACTATTCACGTGGTACTATCCACGTCACTGTAGCAACAAGTTCGAAAGCATGGGCTGGAGTATTATTTCATTAATGCTGGAGTAATTAGTGAGTTGATAAATCTGCCATGTATTTGGTTTTATTAATTCTGAAAATAACATTTTATCAGCAGCAGTTCATTGTCCACTTTGCATATTATTGTAGTTTATTTCTTGTTTATGTTGTATGACTCCTATTCCATGCACAAAACACAACAAACAAATAAATGTTTGATTTCCAGTGTTATAAGGGGTTTAAAACATTAAATGGAGAAATAAGAAGTTGCATGCAAACTGTTTGACATAATTCCTTTCAGCAGTGGGTTTAGTTTTTTGGGGCATTCAGGGGTGTCCATTACAGTACTAGTCTCCAAGTACCCTCATCTCCTTGCAACGTTGCCTTATTGTAGTTTTGTCAATGAAACATATAATGCACATTGCCCTCTAGGTACATGAAACTTCACCATAGTTGCTTTGTGGAAGGCTGCCCAACATGATCCAATGAAACGATGCATTATCCACCATTAGGCTATCACATGTTCAAGTGTGTATGGAATGGTGGTGAGGCAAGTGGGTTCATGGGGAGAGAGTGCTCCACTATTGTTCAATAACCATCAAGATTGCTAGTCCCATCAAAGTATGATATAATTGTGGTGATTCTACATAGTTGGCAAATGTGTGTCGGTGCTAAACTAGGTGCACCATTACACTTCTTTGGCATTCACATTCTCTTGGCCTTGTTGACTAGCAAATTTGGGGTGATGTGGGACTATGTCACAAGTTTTGTCAGATTCTCGATTTTAGGTTCTAAATTCAACTAACTTTTGAAAAATTAATAATTTTTGTTAAAATTTGTTTAAGTTCATACAACTCAAAAAACTTTATATTTTCTGAAAATATATTTTCATTAAAGTGTTTGAGGTTTTTTCGTTCATTTTTTTATAATAGACACCCAAACTTTGTTGAAAAAGGGTAATAGTTTGTTGAAGACAATTTTTCTTATTGAAAGCCAAGACATTCTGCAACGGTCTAGAGTTATTTTAGAAAGATTTGAGTCACAATGGCAAAGAAGAGAGGTATTTCGCAACAAGAAGATTTGGGTTACAATAGTAGAGGAAAGACATTAGGTGCCAAAAACTTGCGCCACTTTGGCTTGTCTAATCGACCCATTTTAGTGCAACCATGTTTGGAAGTTTTGCTCATTGTTGAAGGTTGAAGCCTTTCACATATGGAGTTCTCTACTCATAAGGCTCAAGCAATTTAGTGTTGTCAACTTAAGTCTCTTAGGTATGTTGCTGCTTGCTTTGCTTTAGGTTTTATGTTTTATGATTTTAGTTTTGAGACTAAGTTGCCTATTTGGGTATGGGTTTGTGTACGAGATACATGTTTAGGTATGCGGGTATGACAAATTTGTTTCTTTGGGTATGGGTACCTCTGTACACAAACACACACACACACACACACACACACACATGTTCAGACATCAAAATTATAGATATAAAAAATATAACTATAACTATATAGCTATAAGAAGAGTGATACTCATAAATCCTTAGTTGCCAATAAATAAATTTTTAGATTCCTCATATATTATATTCAAATTTGCAAAAATGCTATTATGCAAGTCTCAAAATGTCTTTACACAATGAGAGCTAAAATTACAAGCAACATTTTGATATCCAAATCCAAGCATGGTTTATATAGGACTCTCTGTTGACCTTACAATGGGTTTTAACCATAGATACAAGACTCATAGAGTTTGCTTTGGTCTCAGCGAGTCCAAAGCCAGTTTGTCTTTGTCGAGACTTGGGCTCAACCTAATTCAACTGAGTCTAGATAGGTTCGCCAAGTTTGGACAAACTTGTCAAGTCTTTTAGATTTGACAGACTCTCAAAGTCTTGACCCCTCAGCTCAGCTGTAGCTTGCCAAAACGAAAAGGCGAAGTATAATTGTTTTACCTTTTGCAAATGGTATTTTTATGTGCCTCCTAACCGTAAAACCCTAAAAGTTCATTACAAGGAGAGAAAAAAAAGCATTTGAGCAAAAATATGGAGGCATTGAAGAGAAGACTAGTAAATCGATTGAAGAGTTGAGAGTGTTTTCTGATTGTTCGTGTAAGTTAGTAGTTTACATTCACACATTTAGAGGAGTTAAAGAAGGATTTGGAGGCCTCTACAAATCTGTGGGTGCATTTCTTCTTTTTTGGAGCAAATTTGAAGAGGTAAGTTACAATTTTTTGATGTTTTTTATTTTTTTACTTTCATATTTCCATTTTATTGTACATTTGTTTTATTTTTTTTTTTATATGTTGATGGAAAAATAAGAAAGTTGAAACCCTAGTTTTTTTTTCTTTATTTTATTTATTTTTAATTCAATTAGTATGTGTAGATGCCGATTTTTTTCATTTATAATATATTGTAGCATAATGTCTTAACCTAGCAGTAGGTGTACCCATAGTTTAAAATATCGTTATCAACAACTTATCAGCGAGGGCAAAAAAAGAGATATTGGCAAATATCGGAGATAAGTCGGGAACTTCTCAGGAAAATATCAGGAACTTAAAAAATTGCTTAAATTTAATTAGAAATGCATTTTTTTTGCAAATTTCAATAAGGAGATGCATCTAATGAGTCAGTAAATGAGTAAACAAATCAAACAAACTGATCTAGATATATATAAATGAAAATACTAATAGGATACAAAATTGCATCCTTGTATGGAATGTTGATGGCTCATAGCCATAGTCTAATAGTCTGAACTCTGAAGCAAACTAAAAATAGCAAATTGTCTTTGTAAATAGTAAAACTCAAAGCAAATACAAGTGTCAAGTACAATATCAAAATAGTCTACATCTTCCTCTTCCCCTTCCTAGCAGCTCTAGTAAAAACTATTGGAATGCGAGGGCCCGGAGGGGCTCTAGCCCTAGAAGTCTGTTGTGGCTATGGGTGTGATTCAACCTCCATCCTGGATGAAGATGGTGCTGACACTGGCAATGAATCATCATCTGTATTCTCCTCACTCTCAGACTCAGTGCCCTGATCCTCCTCATGAATGCCATCCAATCCTGCTATGATTCCGCCGTCCTCCATAGCCTGCCTATCCAAATCATTGATCTCATCCTCTGTAAACAATGGAGGCTTCTCCTGTGATGTCCAATCAGAGTAAGGATCTATGCCATCCAAATTGAGTGGATCAGCTGGTGCTAACTCTACCTTTCTTATGCGCAACTTAAGATTATATTGCACGAAGACAAGGTTATTGAGGCATTTCTGTGCTAACTTGTTCCTCTTCTTTGTGTGAATGACCTCAAATAAGCTCCAATTATGCTCACAACTGGATGAGGTACAAGGCTGACATAAGATGCGAAGGGCAAGTTTTTGTAGATTTGGGACATTTCCACCCCATTTCGCCACCAAGCATCTACAAGATAAATATTAAAGAGTTAGAGAGCAAGGTGAAAACATATTTTTGTAACTTAGTTTTTATCTACTTATCATGCATGTGAAAGACTCTAAAAATCCAAATATTGTACCTGGGGTTTGAGTGTTTCTTCCTCTCCTTGCCACATCTAAGGATAATAGCTTGCCCGTTGCATTCTGGTACACTTCCATCTCGGCCACAATGAGGTCTCTCACCTCAACATCGGGTACCATCCTTTGCATGCAATTAGTGAAGCCCTCCATGACCTCTCCATTGGGATCCGCGTAGGATGGAGAGAAGCAAAAATGAGGGTTGAGGAAGTACCCCGCCGCATGAATGGATTGGTGGAGCTGATTGTTCCACCTTCTGTCAATAATGTCCCATATGGGGTCAAATTTGAGGCTGTCCCCCTTGTAGTAATTTTTAATAGCCTCTTTGGCCCTATCCATGGCCTCGTAAAGATACCCCATTGGGGTTTGATCCCCATCTACCAAGTGGAGAACTTTAACCAAGGGCTCTGTCACCTACAATTGAAAAGTAGAAAAAGATTATCATTAATCATTAGAGACTAGAGTTACAAATTAATAATGAAACTGAAAGACTTGATTCTTGAATACAAAAAAATAAAATATTTAGCTTTTGAAGTTTCCAAGTTACCTTCACAATTTCTATAGTAGCATCATAAAAGTTGTTGTCAAAGATGATGTATGCAACTCTCTCTCCATTAGGCTTCTTTGAATAAGTTGAGTCTAGCCATTCTTGACTCACAAACATTTGCTTCAAAGGGTTCAAAGAAGTAATAACACTTTGCAACGTTAAGAAAATCGTTGCAAACCTTGTGACTGCAGGTCTAACCAACTCCTTCCCATTGGTGTATTCTCTCATCAAGTGGAGAACCCAAGGGTGATTGTAGATATATTTTGTTATCTTTCTTGCATCCTCTACAATCAGTCTCACCCAATCCAATTTTCCTATGTTCTCCAAAAGAAGATCAAGGACATGTGCTGCACAAGGAGACCAAAAAAGTGTGCTATACTTCTCTTGGAGGATCCTACCCGCTACCACATATGCCGCTGCATTGTCAGTTATGATTTGCACCACATTATCAATCCCCACCTCCATCGCAGCTTGCTCTAACATTAGAGCCAAAGTTTCAACAGTCTTTACCTTATTCGAGGCATCCAAGGATTTCATAAAGACCACTTGATCCTTGTAAGAAACCAAAAAATTGATGATGGTACGGTTTCGTCCATCCGTCCATCCATCTGAAAGTATGGTGCAGCCAAATTCTTTCCATTGTGCTCTTTGGTCTTCTACCACATCTCTGGCTCTAGAAACAACATCTTTGAGCAACCTATAAGCACGAAGTAAAATTAACGTTAAGTACACAATTTTGATTTAAAAAAACTTGCATTCAACAAAAATAAGTAAAATGTAAAATTGTAAATTACTAAATAGTAAACTGTAAAACATTTAAAAATTAAAACAAGTGAACTAACCTCCCACTCAAGTCTGTAGGAGTAGGTGCCTTGTAGCCCTTTCCCGCCACAGTAATTCCTGTCACAAAATTCAGCCAATAGGGACTTGCTGCAACATTGAAGGGGATGTTGTTAAAAAACCAAAAATCGGCACATAGAATGTCAACTTGCCGATGCACATCATTGTTCCACCCAGTACCCTCGAGTGATGGTTGTGCTCCAGGTGTGTTTTTGTGCACAAAAAAATGATCTATAGAAGATGTGTGTGGTGGTGGTCTACTAGAAAAAGTCAAGGGGATGGTAGGTTTGCGGATTCGTGGGCCACGAAGAGAGCCCACTATGCCCTCAAGTGCTTCTTCTTCGTCAAGGTTAGATGGGGTACCTGGTCACAACCCACATTATTTCTTTATGATCATTGTAAAGAAAAATCCAAACTAATAATGGTGATTATAAAATAATAAATGATTCTTAAAAAGGAAATAGTGTGAGTCTGTGAGATACCTTGCGATTCAGAAATGGCTGCCCTCATGGCGATTTTTGCCCTTTCCCTTTGTAACTTTTTCTCTTCTTGGGCAGTGAGCAAGGCATTCATTTGTCTTTTTATTTCATCTGTAGTTTTGTCACAAACCCTTGTGTCATGCTTTTTGATCGCAGCAAGGTGGTATTTCAAACGAGATATGCCTCCACTAATTAGTTTTTCACATTTTATGCATATCACGGTATTATATTCGGGTCCTTCAAAAGCATATGCCCATGCCTTGTCTCTAGCCACTTTAGGGCATGTGCCTACATATCCAAATGGACATGCGTCTACTGAGGCACTGACAGACCCTGTAGCTGATCCAAATGTAGAGCTATCCCTATTTGCCATTTTAATGATGAATCAACGACAACCTACACATGTCGCATACAAATTGAAAAGACACAAATTTAGAAATTTAATAAACAAATTTAAAAACAAACTAAATTAGTTTAAAACTTTAAATAAGTTTAAACATAGCTGAAACTTGAAAGAATAAAACAAAAAAAAGTGTCAGTTTATGAAATTTTTAAGAAAATATGAAATTCTTGAGAGAACTATGAATTTTTTTTGCCAAAATTGCTAAAAACTGGTGTTAGATGTTGTTCATTACACTCTAAAACGAGCTAGAGTACATTGGAAATGGTATTATAAAGTTTGTATAAACTTAGTTGCAACTAATACAGGACAAAATGATTTTTGAAAAAAAAAGAAAAAGAATCTTGAAAACTTACTCGTGAATCCAAATCTGCTTGAAAAATCTCTTCAAATCCGCTTCAAATCCACAAGAAATCGCTATTGAAGGCTTCAAATGACCTTCTTTCTCCTCCAAAACCTATCTCTCCTCTCCAAACGTGCTCAACCAAAAAAAAAAAATGTTTTGCCCTTTTGCTGGGCGTGCAAATATAATTGGGCGCATGTGTGATAAGTTACCAACTTATCGCGATAAGTTGGCAACTTATCAGCAATAAGTTGGCAACTTATCGGCCAATATTTTACACTTATCGGCGCGCAAAAATGATGTAGTTTATCAGCTAGCATAAAATATCGCGATAAGTTAAAATATCGTAGATATATCTGCAATATGTTAATCCATGGGTGTACTCGAAAGGCAGACCTAGCTAGAAAGGATAGGGCTTGGAAACATGCCATCTCTGGATCAAAAAAAGAAGTAATATGTTTTCATCGCAAAATGAAATATAGTGGGGGAGGTGTTAATCGGTTGAAATGTCATCTTGCACAAATACCAAGCCATGATACCAAACCATGCAAAATGGAACCCATTGATGTTATACGTGAAGTGCAAACTCAATTAGAGGATTTCGAAGAGAAAAAAAGAATTAAAATAGAAGCAAATGGAAAAAATGACAAACATTGATGGAGAGGCTTATTTAATTCCTTAGCCTCCATTTCCTGCATTTGCAAGTAATGGTTGTGCGAATGTGAGCATTGGGCCTTCGATTTGTAAAAATAACTCTGCATTAGATTCACTTTTTGTTCCACGCACAACCTTGGATGCCTAACCATCGCTTGAGAGTATTGGTTGGAATAAGGAGAAGCATGACACTGCGACAATTGGAGATTTTTGATTCCACAACACCATTCCATTTCATGTAGCAAGGTATTTATTATTTTTGATTTCTATGTCTTGATTTTTTTGTTTTTTAGAGTATGACACATTGTTTAATTTAATTTTTAAAGTTAAGGATAAAAATCAATACTTATTTTGTTTATTTAATTTGTTTTAGGTCTCGTTATTGGCAAATTATGATAGATGCCTTTATTGTTTGTAGTGTGGGGTTCAAGGCCCTTAATGATGAAGAGCTAAAAGGTCCTATTTTGTGTCAGAATGTCAAAGCCACAATTGCTGAACAGTGTTTGGTATGGAGGAAGGGTTGCACCATCATGATAGATGGTTGGACTGACAAAAGAAGTAGAACACTGCTGGATTTTCTTGTCTCCTCATCAACTCACGAGTGGCTGGTCCACTAATTTTGAAAACTCATGAGTGCCTGGTCCACTAATAGTATCATCCATAGAATCATTATGTCCACCAATAATATTGTCAACATCAACAAAAGTTTCAGTATTAGAAGGCTCTTGCTCATCATCAACTATGGATTGGTGTGTATCCTAAATTTGTTGCAGGGGAAACCTGGCTTGTTGGTCTATCAAATTAGATTCCTTTGCCTTCTCAATCCAACCCTCAACCATTACTTGGGGCTGATTTAGTGCTGTTATTCCAAAGTGAACAAACTCAGTCCTCTTGGAGGATGCATCATCATAATAATTATGCCATCATTTGAAGACTGGCATTTCTCCATGAATAGGGGTTGCAAATTCATGTAAATGAAAGAGTATAATGCTGCTGTCCTTAACCAGAGATTTAGGACTGATTGTACCTTTTCTTTCGTTACCTTGGAAATCTTCAATGAAGGAGTAAACTTGCATACACTTGGAAGCCCAAACTTGTAGTATATTAAGTCTTGAAGTTATGACATCTCTGTACAATCAAAGTAGCATCATAAGAGTGAGGGATCAACATACAAATTGATTCATGTTCTTCACGTTCTTTTCCAACTGCTGTTATAAAATCAGATTGTTGGCAAGTAGAAGTTACCACCATTACCTCATGTTTATCTATCTTCTCATGAATGTCAAGCATGCTACATTTCTTGTTGCCATGATCTAGCTTGGATTCATGCTCGTGTGTTGTCAAAAGATTGCTGTACCATCTTCTAATCCATACCATCACCTCCATACTGATATGTTTTCCCTTACTAACCAAACCTAAGGTGTAGTATGCAAAACAGACCAAACATTATCAAAATGTAAGATCTTCTTAGTAAGCAATCTCCTAGTCTCCAAAATCAGCTCTTTAAGACAAAATACTTCATATGATCTTAACAATTGTCCTCCCATTGTAGATGATGCATGACTAGCCAAATTGAAAACAATAATGTTCCCTTCCACCAAATTGGATATAAAACTTGTGGCTGATCCATCAAGTGTGTTTCTAATATCATCATATTTTTTGATCCTTCAAGGGGCTCTCTAAAAGAGGAAAGTCATAAACTTCATGATGAAAAGTAGACCAAAATGAATTTCTTAAATCATTTCTCCTTTCTTTTTCACACAACTCAGCATGCTCTTCTTGTGGGATCGCCTCAAGAAGCTCTTCCCTTGTGTGCTTGACATCCACACATTCTTCCCTTGGAAGGAATAAAGATCTAATGTATGATTCTCTTTATCTTCTTGCATTATAAAGCTTATGGCAACTTTCCTTGAACTCTTGCAAGTGCTGTCTTGCTTGGGCAGTAAGCATCTTTGCCTCTCTAGCTCTTTGTAGCCACCCTTCACACATACTTTGTGTCTTCTTTACAACTTCCATGCTAAAATATACAAACTCAGACCTTCTGTGGGTTGGTTCTACAACAAATGCCTCATGTTTGTCTCTCAAATCTTGAGTGTCAAGACCGTGCTTAATCAAAGGATTACCATCATAACAGTGAGTAGAGTCATTTTCCTGATACCTTTTTTTAACCACTGATACAAAATCAGACTGCGAGCAACCTGAATTTTCAAATTTTTACTTCATACTCTTGAGTTTTCTCAATGCAATGCTCAAGTGATAATAAAGAACTGCTGCTCAAACTCAGAAAATCAGAATCATGTTCATGCCTCTTCAAAGTATCTTTGTTGTCCTTTATCATCCCATGAACACGTGTAGGCTGTAAGTCGCAAGTAGTTGGTTCCTCTTTCTTTTCCATCCTCTCTTCAATGGCAACTTGTGAGTTTTCTTCTTTCAAGAATGTTCCTTCTGGCTTCAGCTCTTTACTCTTCTTATTTATTTCAGTGTCTCCATCTAATTTGTCTTTAAGACAATACCCCATACAACCTTGATTTTGACTATCCTCTGATTCATCATACTTAGTACCCGTGTCTTCATGTGGCTGCTCATATTGCTCATTATCATTGCTGTCTTCTAATTTTCTGCCATAGATCTGCTTATCTTCTATTGTGGTAAATTAATGAATGTGTTATTAAACAATGATCATGAATGATCTATATATACAAGATACAAGAGAATGTTTCTATAACGAAAGAAAGAGATAAAATTATAAACTATCTATTATTGTAATACCCTCCCTTAATGGTCAATCTATCTTCAAAAAAACAGAAATTTGCATGTCCTCAGAAAGCGTAAAAGGCAGCCTCGGGTTGATTAAAGAGGTCTGCAGAAAGAAGGCTCTGCTTTTATCTGATGTTTCATAGAGATCCTTCAATACTGTCCAGATCTCTGTAGCTGTCTTGCCAAAAGGGATTTGAGGCAGCTGATCATCAGTAACTAAAAGCTTAATGAGCATAACCACTTCACGATTACGTTCATCAAACTTGTCTTGAGTCGCATCGGCTGTGGTAGGATGAGTCTCAGTACCTTGAACAAGCGCCTCAAGGCGACAATACTCGAAAATCGTCAACAAGCGCTGCTTCCAGGTGTCGTAATTCTTTCCGTTGAAATGTTGACTGCCTTCCAGCATAAGACTGGTGAGAGATGCCATAGGACGTTTTTCAAAGAAAAAATGTGAAAAATCAGAAAAGGGCACGAACTTCAAGGTAGATTAATGGAAGACCTAGAGAATTAAAAGAGACACCTAGTGAAGAGCTCAAAAAACTCAGATAGAATCTGTTGGCTTGAAAATTGAGGCATAGAAAACGATGCACCCAGAAAAAAGCAAGACTGAACCAGTTGAGACCTGCAAAAGCCCACCAAGAAAATGCTAGCATATTTTGGATCCGCTGGCTTGGAAATCGAGGCACGAAAATTGAGTCACCCAGAAAAAATGGACCACAACCCAGTTGAGCTCTCGAAAAACCCACAAGGAATCTACAATCAAAAAAAATATCCAACTTGAACTGAAGGGTCAAAACCCTAGGCAAAAATGCGGAAACCCTAAACGGGTGGGTGAGGAAAAACAAATGCAAATTTTGAACACACTCGGGGCAAAAAAGCTTCGAAAATCTTTAGCTAATAATTTCAAAAAAGAAATTAAAAATTTTCGAAGAGGCCAGGAATTTGCTCTGATACCATATTGTGGTAAAATAATGAATGTGTTATTAAACAATGATCATGAATGATCTATATATACAAGATACAAGAGAATGTTTCTATAACAAACATGAGAGAGGAAATAGAAACATTCTTGTAGAGTGAAAGAGAAAGTTTCCATAACGAACAGAAGGAGTTTATGGAAACATTACAAAAGAGTGACCATTAGAAATAGACAAAAGAGAGATAAAATTAGAAACTATCTATGATTGTAATATCTTCCACATCTCAAGTAAGCTCTATGTAGTGTACTTTGCTCTTCCCAGGGGTTCTATGTTTAGGAAACCAAGGCTTCTTGCATGAGAAACCAATTTCTTCCTTCTTAACTCATTTCTTGTCTCATAATCCATCTTAGGAGGGGTGTTCTGATTAAAAGATTTTTTATCTGGTTTAGCGTCTTTAAAAGTGGCTGATATGAAGAAGTTGAAGTGTTAAGGTCCAAATCCAATTGGATAACATCTTGTAGTGAGTTAGGCGTAAGCACCTTAACAAGTCCCTTTGTCTTATCATTCAATCCTTCAATAAGGATAAGTTCTGATTTTTCTTTCATTGTTCCTTTGATGTACTTCACCAGGCCTAATTTACTAGGTTTCAATGTTACAAGAATACTCAAGAAAGAATCAAAAGAAGCTTGTTTTCTAAACCTCTCAAGCATGCTTTGATATTCTTCAAAGAGTTGAATCGCTTCCTATTCATAACTCCTCTTTATTGGATCTTCTTGCAAAGATGATAAAGCCGCATGTGAGTCACTCCTCAATGCTATCCTTTTGTCCTCATAAACCTAATCTGCATGTTTATCAAATTCTTCACGTAGATTTTTGTATACTTCATTTGAATTTTCTTTCCTCTTACGCTGTTGATTTGAACTTGTAGATGGAGATGAAACCTTACAATACCCAAATTTCCTTGAAAATGAATCATCAAAATGCTGCAATTCACGATTGATCTGTTGTGTTTGTTCAAGGTCTTTCCATATCTATTTATAGCTAAACATTTTTCCCAGAACTTATCTCGTTGTCCAAACTGAAAACCAATTCAAACAGCAGTGTACACAACTGAATTCACCCAACAGGTTGGCATTATCCAAACTTTGATACCACTGTAAGAACCTCTGCTCAATGTGATTTGTTTTTTTAAATTTTGGATGTTTGACATTTTGTCAAACACTTTGCATGCAAGGTTTGATTTCTCATTTTTGAGTTCTTGTTTTGTTTTGGTTTGAATGTCAAATGATAAGAGAACATGTAGAAATGAAAGAGCAAGAAAGGCATAAAACATAAACAACAAATTTCTCAAGGAAAGACCACTTTATTAGCCTCAAATCAGGTCTGATATTGTGACAACAGCAAACTGATTACTTCAGATTTGAGGTTTATAACAAATCACAATGAATCCTCGCATACCCCAAGGCAAGGATGGAAGCCCAACAACTTGTAGATAGTACAGTTGCCTCAAAGGATGACCATAATGCCTGATAACAACAACAAATGGCTTCAGTTGTTCTGATGCAAATCTTTGTCCTTCAAACCCTAGCTATACCTTGTTCAACCCTTCCAAAATATGGAAACCCTTGTGCCAAAATCTCATAAAATATTCCAGCTATGATAAAAATGTTGTTTCATTTCAAATGACTCTCAAACCCAATCCAAATCCGGATGCCCTAGCTGGAAATATCATTAAAAATTATTTTCACCTTCAAAATTGCATAAAACATCAAAATAGGGTTTTGAGACCCTAGCTTCAGCAATCATAAATTACTTCAGATCATAAACCCTTGTTAAAACACCCCGAAATGATGCCATGATCAAATATGCAAATATATTCAATTTCTATCAACAGCCAAAACCCTAGCTGCCAAAGAAATTTGAAAACCTGCAATAAATACCATCAATATGGATGCTGAACTGCTGCCATAAAACCCTCAAGGTCAAATCTGCAATATCTCCTCAATTTGTCAATACCCACTTGGAAAATTTGGCAACAAAACTCTTCCAAGTTGTCACGACTCACAACCCCTAGGCAAAATTATATCAAACCTTGGCAGCTGTAAACTTGCATATAAAATACCATTTCCAGCTCCTCCTCAATGTCAAATACCTGCAATAAGCTCAATGGAAAATCCTGGGTGGATTTACCTCTCCAAGTGGTGTTGGGTTTTCGTCCAAACCACTAAATTGTAAGGGTTTACATCCTCAAAACCAGCTGAACCAAATAGTTACAGGCTTACAGCAGAAATGGAAATTCTCCAACAATAGAAAAATACTCAAAATGATGTCCAATGACTTGAGCTCTTCTCTTTTTAAAGGTTCAGCTGAGTCTTCAAAAAGATTATGATTTAACCTTCTTGAAAGCTTCTAGAAGAACATTTTATTTAATAAAGTGATTTTATAATATTAAATAAAGTGATTTTATAATAAGGTAACTTTAAAATAAAGTGAGTTTATAATATTTAATTTATTCACTTTATTTATTTTTAATTAAATTGATTAATATTAAGTAATCCTTTTGAATTGATATTTATTTTTGGTTAACATAATTAATTAATATCACCTAAGGGAAAATTGGGGACATTACAATTTATGACAAAGTTGCATCTAGTTCAAAAGCTTGCTCCAATGTATATATTAGAAATGCTATCCAACAAGAAGTAATAAACACCAAACCTTAATCTGAAATGCCCACCAATAATTCTTTATTTCAATAAATCTCCAAATCAACATTAGCTTCCAGAAATACAATTTTGTCTCCAATGGAGTTTTCTCAAAATTGGATATCTCCATAATCGCAATGATATCTACAAAAGACTTGGGTGGATAGTCTCACCACTGAATCTGCAAACTCCTTCAGTCTGCAAACCTCCGGTAGAAGAAATAACGAAGTCCTAAAACATTTCCTAAGCATCTTTGCTACAACCTCATGACCACCTTATAATGACATCCAGGAAACATCTAGAAGATTAGGCCAACTGGAGAACTTTATTTAATAAGAGACTTAATATATTATTCTATTATTTTCACTTTATTTTTAAGTAAATTAATTAATTAAAGTCTTCCTTATGAAATAAAATTTATTTTTGGACGATTTAGTTAATTAATTTAATTAAGTCACTGTATTAAATTTTGGGGACATTACAAGATCAACATTCTATCCTATTGTAGGTATCTTGAAGACTCCATGCTTGTGCAATCATATAATTTATTTAAAATTCACTTTATATCCCATTGAACAGGTATCCTTGCTCAAGTTCTCCCATTGCCTTTTCCAAAAATTTACGAATTTTATAATATTCTCTGATTATAATCCTTTATTGACTCATCCTTGCTTTAGGGTGGTTAGCCCTTCAAGTTTTTTACTGAATGTTGTTCTAACCTCACCCGTTTACTTTTGGTCATCCTTTAGCTGATGATGCCATCTCATATTATTTCTTCAATGTGCATGGAAGGTAGTGTAATCAAGTCTTATCATCAATGATACTAATTGTGTTCTAGTAATATTCCCAACAATGGACTATGATCCTTTTCTGCAGAAGAACACATTGGCCAAGTTCGTTTTTCTTTCTTTGTTAGGTATAGATTCTAAAATCTGTAAACTTCATGAATGCTGAATTTGCCTCAGTCACCATAAACAGTCCTCCACTTGACATTCAAAGTTTTTCTAGTTGATTAGGCAACGCATCTACCTTAACTTTTGAGAAAAGTATAGGCCTTTGGTCAATTTCAGCATTGCGGTTTTTAAACAACTGTTCTGATTCCTGACCTCTTAATTATTCAGTTATTTTGTTGCCTTGATAGCTGCCTCTTAGTTGATGGTTTTGCTTGACTCAAATTTAAAGTTTTTTTTTTCACATACCTTCACAAAAACTACTCTCAAGCTGATGTGTTTGGCTCACCAATGTTGACATATATCAAATTGAAATGTATTATTTTAAAATCAACAGGATATATTTGACATGCACATTCTTGACAACATAAATATAACAATATACAACAACGATAAGCATAAAACAACACATGCAAGCAAATATCATAATGATATGAAGAGTTCATCTTTATACGAAACAATAGTTATATTTAAAACTTCCTATAGCACCTTCACGTAACTATCCAAAACTAACAGGTACAACATATAGTCTCATATAAAATATATTAAAAGTCTTCACAAGCACTTACCATTTAGCATGGAAAATGAACAAAGGATGGCTTTGCTGACTACATGTTTTGACAATTACTGCAAGGATGAAGAAACAGTTTCTATCTTCTTATTGTATAGTATGCAAAGGTTAAGCTCTTTGTTATTATCATTTCGCAGATATTCACTTATAGGTCTAAGGGAGCATATAAAAAAGCGTCCACCCATTGCAACAACTGAGAAAGTTCAACAATTTGTGAAGGTGGGGAATTCTTGCTCAATTATTTTGTAGTAGTAAAAGAAGTATTCAATGCAAGCATTATTCTGTACTTGTTAGGCCCTTAAGTGTCTCTGGTTTGGATTATGTGGGGGACGTGCTAAATTACTTGCATACATTCAAAACTGTATCAAAATTCTTTCCATCAAGTGTAAGCTCTTTATTTAGAAAATTTGAAATACATGTCCAAATAAAAAATTGATGTGAAAGTTAATGGCCTATTATCTGCCAATATTTCTTCATTTTATTCCTCATAATCTTTTCTTAGTTATCTACCATGAAAAGTATTAGAAATTTTAATATAGAAACAGTGGTGCTTGTTTATGGGAGAGCTTTAGTTGTTTCTTCCTTTCATGTACCATATGCTTCCTCAGACTTACCAGTATAATCATCTTGCATCCTGCTGGCTTTGACCTCATCTAAATGATCCAAACAGCCCTCAGCATGCGACTGTTGCTAGTACTTGTTTAAATGACATAATATCACACAAGTGGGGAAATATGTCCTAAGATTAACTTCGGTGGTTAAGTTTCTATTGATGTGATTATTTGTGTTGGGTAAGGGTGTGCCTGGTAGCCCAATGTTTGTGGCAAGCCTTTAGTGTTAAAACTTAAAAACCTTTCTATAGTTTTATTTTAATCCTGCAACTCTAGGAAAGTTAATCGCTTAGAATGAACAAAGAGAAAGCTGCTGTGTTTGTTTGGCCAATGTCTGAGTGCCGTGTCATATAAAATGGAATGGATTGCATTGGTCCATCATGCTTGAAAAGCTAGGATCTATTCACTTGGTTAGATAGGTCAAAGCTTCAAGACCTAAGCATATTTCTTTGGTCACAAAAAGAGGTCAATAGCTTTATAGAAACAGCTTCAATTCTTGCTGGTATGGGGGCTTCTCTGCATAGATTTTTACTGAGATTCATTGACATGTATGTGTATGCCTTTACTTCTTCAGTTTTCGACATTCTTAGAAATTTTTATCCAACCCCCTAACAATATTTTAATCCGAAGAACTGCATTTTATATTACAACTGGGAATACAAAAAAAATTACAGTTTCCTTCCAGTATACATTTTATTCTTCATGGAAAATCTATTTTTCATGAATCCAACAAGTTATTTGGGTTTTGAAAAATTAAATTAAAAACTCTTTGTAAGTTTGTTAAATTGTCGAAATCCAAACCCTCCATGGCATAGGAGACAACTCTGTAAGATTTGGTTATGAAGGTAGCCACCCAAGATCTAGAGGCCTACTGGAAAACACAATAACAAGAGAAATAATATGACAAGAATAAACTGTATCATCACCAAGAATGCAATAGAATTAATGATAGTATGAAGATCCCTTGGTTAAATAGACCAAGATGAAAACATAGAAAGGCATAAGATTATGACGAGTGTTGTAATCTTATGACATGATAATCAAGAGACAACTTATCAGCGACCTAGTGTGGAAAAGTGAAAGTGTCACATTTCCACTAAAGGTGGCTCACCCTCCAAAGTGGAATGAAGTATGTGCAACACGTCCACTGAAGGTGGATCATCCAAATGTGGAAAAGTATGAAGTGATAAGTGCACCAAAGGTGAGACACTACATGAAGTGGAATGTGATAACATGACAACACCACCTAAAGTGGAGATGCTGTTAAAACTTAAAAGCTCTTATGTGGTCCCTAAATAAACTTAAGTGGTGCGTAGTTAGGACGAATAACCAAGGTACAACACCTTGATTACCCCAACAAACTCATCAAAAAGTAGAAATTTTCAACAATAGAAAGAAATTTTATAAAGATAAGAAACAAGATGAGAAACACATTATAATTATAATGCATAATTTCATTATATAGCCCTCTATGGACAAGACTTTGCATACCAAAAATAACAGAATGAACTCCAGATCCATCCTTTACATATTAGGCTGCATAGAACTCCTCAGCAAAACCTCAAAAATAAATAATTAGTTCTCAATTTTCAGAACTGTCAAAATCAGTAAAAAGATAGCTTTCCTCTGCCAAAACTCTTAAGAGTACCTGGCATTTAAATTAAATAACTTTTAATAAATATTTGCTGCTTATTTGTAGTGCTTCTAAACTGTGTAATGAAGTCGTGGTAGAGATGGCAGAACAACAGGCCATTCTAAATCATGGGCTCAAGATTTTCCCACTCAATGAATTTTTGGATTTAATACGTTCTCAAGTATCTCACTAAAGGGTTCTATATTCCCGATTTGGTATTTAGTCATATGGATTTATTTTATATTAGCAGGATTTAGCACAAACAATCTGAGACCTGCAAGTCCAAGCCAAGTGAGCATTAAAACAAACCGAACTGGGAGGTCAGACTTTTAAGAGACTTGAGACTGAACCATACTTAAGTATATATTTGAATGGCACGCATACTGGGATTAGTGACAGATACTTGGATATACATTCACTGTCTGAGTTCTGTTGAATATCTTTGGAGTTATTCAATTCCATGCTTTTGAGCTTTCTCATACTTCAAGCCGTTCAAGGTATCTTTTGTTGGGGAGTGTCACCCCTCGTTTGAAGCATAAAGAGAGGAATAAGATTGCCCCTAAGTCCACATCTTAATTTGTTTTGCTGTTGGCCTTTTCATGACCATATTGAAATCAGTGACTTGAGAGGACACATGGTTGGAAGTATTACATGGTTTTATTCACACTTGTATGTGATTGAAACCCATTGGGAAGGTATTTTCATGTTTTGCATGAGCTGCACCTTGCTCATCTAGCTTTTGCCTGATGTTTTAAACATTTTTTATTTATAACCAATATCTGTTACATGGCCTTGGCATTGTTTTAGAACTTTGTAAAGGACTTTGAAGCAGGAAACTATTAGCATGAGATAATATAGCCTGGATATTAAAGTTCCATTATGTATTGCCTTTTGTTGTATTGTGCAATAGTGGTCCACAAGCAACTTAGTGATGATAATGATTAATTTATTGTTTGGTTGTACTTGGTTAATGTATTTTGCAGAAGAATATAATGTTCTCTAATGAGGAGTACCCAAGAATAATTTTCTTATACATTTGTGTGATCGGACTGCAGGCATCCGGAAGAGAGGCATTAATGGCTGGTTTTTACCATGAAGGTTATGAGGAGTCTTTATTAATGCTCATGAGAAGACGGGGAGTTGATTCTGGATTAGTAGTAAAGGTTAGTAGCAGTCTACTTTATTTTCTATCTTTGGAAACATTTTGAGGTATCTAAAATTGGAAGAAAGAAGATAAGAGATCCATCTTAAAAAGTTCCAAAACATGGTAAAAAATGGACCTCTCTCTATAGCATAACTATTCATCTCTTTATGTACGTGGACATTTGCAAGCATATCTTCTTTTTTTTTAATTATTATATTAAAATGGAAAAATGTTACATAGAATGGGGCCTCAGAGGAAAAAAATCAGGCCAATTTTAAGATTATAAAGACCATAGGGACTTAAGATTGTCAAGTATTTCATTGTGTGAAATGAGGAGAAATTGTGAAGAGCAATTAGACATGTTTTAAGGTATGGGTTGGGATTCCTTGTTCCATGAAGATGGCTTCCTTGTGCTTGAATGGATTCAGAGATTTCTTGCAAAATGGTAAGTAGATTTGGATCTACTTTAGCTCATTCTCTCTAGATTCAGTATTAAGGATGGAGGGATTCTTTTTGTAAGCATGGGCAGAGGTTGAGTGATTGAGAGAGGGATCTCATGGGCTGAAAGGTGGGATTGAAGATGAAATAATATATGGATAATGGATAGAGGGTAGGGAAAATGAAAGTGTAATGACCCATTTTTTGCAGGTCATTGATTTGATGGTGCCAGGTCATTATTGTGATCCTCGTGGTCTGGTGAGGTGTTTAGAGGGTCTTTGGTGTGAACTTACTATTTATAGTAAGTCAATGGATAGTTCCGATGAGCTCAGATGAGTTAGAGGAGTTGAATGATGCTCTCGGTTTTCATTTCTGGCTTCCGGTTTGGGCTCCAAGAATCTTGGAGAGAGCGTTTATTTTTAGTAAGTCACCCTGTCAAGTTCATTCATCATCTTTCATCATCTGGATCAATCTTGTGTAGATAGATTTCGATTCGGACGCTTCTTCAGTTGTTTTCGCAAGACAGGTGGTTTATTATTATTATTTAATTAAATTTGTTAAGGTTGCCATTTTTGTTGGTATTATATGCTAGATACCTTAGTGTTATAGCTCATTGGAACCAAGATGAAAAGTTTTAAATCTTGGGCACAAGAAATAGGGACCTCGCATGTCATAATTTCATGATATTGGTGAAAAATCCTTTTTTGGAGCCAAATGAATTAATAAATCATATTATTCAATATGTGCCTAAGTATAAAAAGTGTTTTAAGTGAAAAATGTGTGAGAGAAGACACTTTTGAATTATAAAAGCAATGCTTTGTGAAAGGAAAATCATCCATTGTTGAATTATGATTTTATTGAAGTTGTGAGAGAGTTTACCCAGGTAGGGTTTTGAGGACCGATTCCTCTTCTGACAATTTGAGCCATTACAGGTTGATGGTGAATTTTGCAGCTGTAGTTTTGATTCTGAATTTTAATCCAGTGCTGATGTATACTGGAATTCTGAGAAGTTTGTTCTACAGGCAAATCAATTTATTTATTCTGGGATTTGATTTGTCTTCTTGCTGAGGATTAGAATTGATTGGGAAAATCTGCAACAAATGCTACAGGTTGGGAGTTGAAAGACAAAGAATTCTATTCCAGAATTCCTAAGTGCAGCTGTACGGAATTAAAGACTTCATATTTTTCCAGCCTGCCGTACGCCATCAATTCAAGCATGTTGCGTGAGTTTTTTTTCTTTGGTTGGATGGTCATGTGATGCTTATTGGGTGAAGGTGATAAATGTTTGTTAAGAAATGTGCATAGCAGGAGTTGTTTGAGATTGAAGGGGCTTGCATCCATTTCCAGATTTCATTATTTGCAGCCGGGTTAAAAAATCAGACTTGTGATAATTCAAAGATTCCCATTTGTTATAGTCAGCTGTAAGTTTCATACACCTGCAGCTGGATTCATTTTAAAGTGCCAGGTTAATTTGTTAGTTGTAGTATGAAATCAGTTATAATAGTTTCTTTAATTCTGATATTTGTAAGCAATTCAGTGGTGTTATAATTTCTGATATCATTATAATAAATGATGAAAATCTGAAAGTGTTCATTGAATTTCAAATTTATTGTTCATATATTCTGAAAGTTATTTTAAGTGCAATTAAATTAGAGAGAACCAAGCAAGCTCTTTACAGTGGTATCAGAGCATTTTTCCTGCCATCCTGTGGGGTCTGGATTCATTTATTTTCTGAAGTATTTTAAAAGTGACCAGCACTTCCATTTTTCTTAGCTATGGATAAATATAGGAGATCCAGTTCCGGAAGTCGTCATAGTAGTAAGAGAAATAGAGCGGAATTAAATGCTTTAGTAGAAAGCATGGAGAGACTTAGACTACATCAGCAGAGATTGGCAGAGAGTTTGTTGGATCGAGTTACAGTAGATAGGGCAGTGAGATCTATGGTCTCTGCCTTTAGAAGGCCGACATCGAGTTTGCAGGGGAGAAAGCTAGAGTTTTCTCCGATAGTTGTCCGTGATGCTGATGTTCCTACATCTAGTTCAGCACCTGCTATTCCCATTCGCAGTGCTGATGATAGATTTATTGCACCAGAATCAATGGATGTTTCAGTGCCATTGGATGACAGTAGCGCTGAGCATCATCGGGTTGAGGCTCCCAGAGCAGTCACTACGGATTGTACAGAGGCAGCTGATGTTGCAGTTATCACTGAGTGTTCAGACTCTTTCATGGAGGGAGTTATTATTGGAGATGTTTATGTCAGCTGTAGTAGTGTTGCTCCAGTTCAGGAGGCAGTTGCTTCCTCAGTTGGGACTGAGGCATGTACGGAGTCTCCCAGTGGTGAGAGTCAGGTGTCAGCAGTTGAGATTTCAGCAAGAGATGTGGGAGCTGATAGTATAGACACATCTGATGACACTTTTGAGGATGCTGTGAGTTGCATGGGAGATGACACCCCTTGTGAGATGTTGGGTGATGACTGCGAGGAGCATCTAAGCTCTGACAGCTCAGAGATTTATGATAGCAGTTGTAGTATGGGATCAGTACAGGAGACAGTGGTTTTTTCCTATGTTGAGGATGTGAGCATGGAGCTTTCTAGTGATGACACTCAAGATGGGAGTGTTGTAGTTGATTTGGCGGATGTAGTTTCATGCCACAGTTTAGTTGATTCACATGACGACATTGAGTCGTGTTTGCAGCCAGAATTAGTAGAGGAGATGCGGATAGATGATGCAGACACTAGCATTGCAGATATCTCCGATGTTGAGAGCAAGGACGATGAGTGTTGTAGTGTTTCTGGCTTTCTATATTTGACTTTGGGTGTAGATTCAGCATTGTCATATGGTGATGGTGGGTTCCAAGATTTTGTTTTACAGGGACTCACAGATGACGACATGGAAGCTTATGAGTGGCAGGAGTTTGTTACAGCCAGGGCTTCCACTTTTAGAGACGGGGTTACTTCTTCGATAACTCGTGAGGATGTGTCTCAGGATCTAGACTGTCAGATGGTTGCAAAGGACGAGGTAGCTGGAGATTGTGTTGAGTCAGATTCAGCAGCAGCTTCCTCGGGGTTAGATGAGGACGTGTTTGATGCCTGTACTCAGTTTGTTGATTGTACTCAGATGAAAGTACACAGAGAGACGGTGATCTTGAGGGAAGTTTGTTGGATATAGCTTCCTCTCATAGTGTAGACAGTGTGTTTGAGGTTGTTCGTAGTAGGTCTATTGTGTAGAGTCATCATGTGACTAGCCAGTTGCGAGTTGATGAGAGAGATATTACTTCTACTCTTGAGCATTTTGATGCCGCTCGTCAGTTGTTGGCTGTTTATGGTTGGGGTGCTCCTATGAAAGATGAGGCCAGTGGTGGTTACCTCTCATTGACAGAGATTCATACTTTGGGTGAGGTTGTCAAGATTTTGAGACATAAGTAGTTACAGATGGTAGCCGACTGAGATCGCTTGGTGGAGTGGGGGAGTACAGCTTATGAGGCACTGATGGACAGAGAGGAGGAGGTGAGTGAGCTTACCTAGGAGCTCATAGCGACTACTGAGGTTTTAGAGGACACTCAGCCGGTCCTTCAGGAGTCGCATATCCAGTTAGAGGAGGTGACCGTGGAGTTGGAGCATTTGCGGTCCACACCAGCCCCAGATCCAGTTCGATTGCACATTGAGGTGGTTGGTGGTGAATTTGCTCTTACGGGTGGTGATGAGGAACATGATGATGTGGCACACACATGTTTAGGATATGGGAGCTCTTGGTTTGGATGAGGTAGGAGTACCAGTGGAGTTGAGCTCTTAGGTTGATTTGCTTCCCTTAGCTGGGAGTGAATCTATTTCATCATCTCACATAGCTGATAGCATGGGGCAGTTGGTTGTGCCACATTTTCAGAGGGATCAGCTGTGGATTGCGGGGGAGCAAGTTGATGCTTCCACGTATAATTTCTACTGCACCAAGTCATTTATGGAGTATTTACTTGAGAGTGCAGATGTGCGACAAGATTCTTATAGTGTCTGAGGGTACTCTCATCCGAAGCTCTTGTGCTATCTAGAGGTTGGTAGGGAAGATTGTGGAGACTCTATCTACAATGCTTCCCCACAGGGATTTTGAGGTTGGGTTTGTTGAGAGAGTTGCTCAGGGGCCTACCCAGCCTACAGTTATGGGGAGTCAGAGATTGGAGCCATCTCATGACCCCCAATTTGGTAATGATGAGCTATTGACAAAGATTGGGGTTTCCGACCGGCTGTAAACGGTGGGGCATGTTCATCATTTGTTTTTTGACCCACAAGTAGAAGATTTCATCTCTCGCAAGGCTAGTTTGGCTCCTAGTCCTTATCATCCATTATGGGATGGGTTCTCGCCATCAGTAGTTGATGGGAGTTTTGGCTGCAAGTCAGTAGCAGGTGACTTGCAGAGTTATGGTGACTACAGAGATTATGCAGTGTGTGGATATCCGAGTCCTGGTACAACTTTGTTCAGGGGTTCATCACTATTGTGCAAATGGTCTACACACTCAGTAAAGGTCAGTTGGGAGCACATGGGGAGTTCAGTGTGTATGGGATCTAAGTCTCCCATACATCTTAGTTTTTGATGATCCTGAAGTTCACTTCTTTCGAGATCTGGGCAGAGACAGATTTAGTATAGGAGTTTGGGTGAGTGGTTGTTTTGTGTCTCTTTATAGAGTTATCTGATTTGTATTTTGGGTGATGTTACAAGGGCCTACAGCTGATGTCAGTGGCACGGTATATTCTTTTCTGTGGGATCCAGGTGGATTGTGATGTTTCTTGTCTCGGTGATTGCTTGGGGACAAGCAATCTTAGGGAGGACTGTAATGACCCATTTTTTGCAGGTCATTGATTTGATGGTGCCAGGTCATTATTGTGATCCTCGTGGTCTGGCGAGGTGCTTAGAGGGTCTTTGGTGTGAACTTACTATTTATAGTAAGTTAATGGATAGTTTCGATGAGCTCAGATGAGTTAGAGGAGTTGAATGATGCTCTCGGTTTTCATTTCTGGCTTCCGGTTTGGGCTCCAAGAATCTTGGAGAGAGCGTTTATTTTTAGTAAGTCACCCCGTCAAGTTCATTTATCATCTTTCATCATCTGGATCAATCCTGTGCAGACAGATTTCGATTCGGACGCTTCTTCAGTTGTTTTCGTAAGACGGGTGGTTTATTATTATTATTTAATTAAATTTGCTAAGGTTGCCATTTTTGTTGGTATTATATGCTAGATACCTTAGTGTTATAGCTCGTTGGGACCAGGATGAAATTTTTTAAATCTTGGGCACAAGAAACAGGGACCTTGTGTGTCATAATTTCATGATATTGGTGAACAGGCCTTTTTTGGAGCCAAATGAATTAATAAATTATATTATTCAATATGTGCCTAAGTATAAAAAGTGTTTTAAGTGAAAAGTGTGTGAGAGAAGACACTTTTGAATTATAAAAGCAATGCTTTGTGAAAGGAAAATCATCCATTGTTGAATTATGATTTTATTGAAGTTGTGAGAGAGTTTACCCGGGTAGGGTTTTGAGGATTGATTCCTCTTCTGGCAATTTGAGCCATTACAGGTTGATGGTGAATTTTACAGCTGTAGTTCTGATTCTGAATTTTAATCCAGTGCTGATGTCTACTAGAATTCTGAGAAGTTTGTTCTACAGGCAAATCAATTTATTCATTCTGGGATTTGATTTGTCTTCTTGCTGAGGATTAGAATTGATTGGGGAAATCTGCAACGAATGCTATAGGTTGGGAGTTGAAAGACAAAGAATTCTGTTCCAGAATTCCTAAGTGCAGCCGTACGGAATTAAAGACTTCATATTTTTCCAGCCTGCCGTACGCCATCAATTCAGGCATGCTGCGTGAGTTTTTTTTCTTTGGTTGGATGGTCATGTGATGCTTATTGGGTGAAGGTGATAAATGTTTGGGAAGAAACGTGCATAGCAGGAGCTGTTTGAGATTGAAGGGGCTTGCGTCCATTTCCAGATTTCATTATTTGCAGCCGGATTAAAAAATCAGACTTGTGATAATTCAGAGATTCCCATTTGTTACAGCCAGCCGTAAGTTTAATACACTTGCAGCTGGATTCATTTTAAAGTGCCAGGTTAATTTGTTAGGTGTTGTATGAAATCAGTTATAATAGTTGCTTTAATTCTGATATTTGTAAGCAATTCAGTGGTGTTATAATTTCTGATATCATTCTAATAAATGATGAAAATCTGAAAGTGTTCATTGAATTTCAAATTTATTGTTCATATATTCTGAAAGTTATTTTAAGTGCAATTAAATTAGAGAGAGCCAGGCAATCTCTTTACAGAAAGGGAAGGAAATCCTTGAGTGTGCAAGTCAAATTGGATAAAGTGAGGGTGAGTGATACTCTAGCCCAAGCATTTAGGTGTGATAGTTCAGATGCAGAAAAGATTTTCTGTGGCTGAAGAGCCTTAGGATAAATTATTTGGGTTTGAAGATAGGGGATGCCATTAGAGGTATCAAGAGTGTCAATACTTGAAATAGATGGATGCTTCCTTGTTGGGTAGTAAGTGAAGAAGTGGCAAGAACAATAAACTTGCCGTTCATGGCCTTGTGTTCTGCTACTGCTCATACTCAAGAGGGATTGTGAGTTCGAGTATTGTCTTGAGTGAAAATTTTCCTCAATCTCATCCTTTGTTAGTAGTTCACTTTAGGGGTTTCAGTTGCTTTTTGTTTGCATGTCCCTCTCCCAGGCCTCTAAGTTATATAGTTCCTTTGATTTCTAGAGCTTCTTTGAAGAGCAATTCTTGTGAAATCACAGTGAACCTGGGGGAGTTGCTGGGGATTTGATTTGTAAATTCTAAGCAATCTTTCATTGGCCATGTTTTGTAGCTACAGAAAATCTGCAATAGTAAGAAACCACAAAAAAATCATAGTGAAATTTGAGGTGAGCTGTTTGTAATTGGAAGGGTATGGCAAAAAATATGGTTAAAAAGGAAATTGTAAAAGAATTAGCTTTAGTTGAACCTTTGGTGTATGCCTTGCCATTCTTTGCTTAATTAAATACAACACCAGTATTTGCCTCAATTCTTTTCCACCACTATTGAAATCTGTAATTACTGAAAATTATCTAAGTTACCGAATGCACACCTTGCTGATGTGCATCGGATCCGATGTGCTCCAGTCCAGATGCATGCTCTGAATGCGTATCAGTGCTTGTGGATGTGCACCCGATGCACAATCTGTGCATCCACAACCCAGGATGTCCACCCTGTGCACATCCGGTGTGTGCTTGGGCACATCCACGGGCTAGTCACTTTTTGTGACTTAGGAAACACAAAAGAAAGTGATTTTTTTTCTTTTTCTTTTTTGCTCAAAACCCTAAAATGGTCCTTTATGATGAAGTGTCATACTATCAAATGATTTAGTTTTACAATTCTGTATATTTCTTTAATTCTTTTGTGTATATATATACACACCCAAACATACCCAAACCCCCAAAAAAAATTTGTACGTTCCCATGTACCAGGTTCATGTATTTGTCCTTGAACCGGCAACTTAGAAATTTATGTTTGCTCTTTTCTTGAAGGTGGAGGAGATGCTATGGTGATAAGCAATTTCCAAATATATGCTTTGCTGATGACTTGATTGTAGAGTGAAAGATGTGAAAGCTAGTGAAAATTGTCATGATTGGGACATGACTTGGAGGAGAGGATGGCATTTGAAGAGGTTTCTAGTAGGGAGAAATAATAGAGGGTGGGTGTTGTAAGGTCATGAATGAACATAAAAAGAATGTTAGTGTAGAGGTAGAGAATAAAGTGGGTGAGGTGAAAAGAAGCTAGGAGTGATTCCTAGTGGCATATGAGAATGTCTTGGAGGCATGACACAGATAAGTGGATTTTTTTCATGGTGGTTAAAAGATTTTAAGTAATGTAGAGTAGTGAAGGGGACATGATACATAATGGGTTGATTACAAAACAAACAATAAATCATTAAAAAATTAGGCTGATTGTTGTTTTGATGCCTAGTGTCAAAGGTTAACATGCTAGACTTGGAAGGAGGATAGAAGTGACTTAGATATCTAACACTTAAATTGACATTTTCTTCGAGTTAAACTCTATCTCTCAATGGGCTTGATAGATCTTGTAGTTCCAAGTAGTGATGAGTTGATTAGAAGCATCTTTTATAACAAGATTGGCCAGCATGTTCACCACTTTATTAGACTTGGATACTTCCCCTCTTCCATCTTAATACTTGTATCTATGCATTGTATACTAAATATATGTACAATACATTTGGATGCATGAATACCTAGTTTTGCATGTTTACATATAAGTCTCTTATTTGGGGCCATATTAAATTTACAGTACACACATATACATGTATACATATGGGTAAATAGCATGTTGTACCCAATTTGAAACTTGATTGTGCTACAATAAATTACTTCATTGTCAAAATCAATTGTTCCTGCGTTAATTTTGAAATGGAAAATGCCATTTTTGACTAAAAACACAAATTGTATTATAGTCAAAAAGTTGTTTTATGACAAAGTCAAAGTCCAAAAACAAAATGTCAATTTATTGAATGTTTGTAATTTGTTTATCAATTTCAACTTTAATCATTAATTGATTTTATTATTGATTGTTAGTGTTGGTGAATTTTAAATTTTAATGATTAGTATAATAACTATTTATTTGAAAATTAAAATTTTTAATTTTAAAAATAAAAATAATATAACATGTAATTTTTCATACTTTTCATTTAAGTTAATAGATTCGGTTCTGGCAAGCCAAAAGGCGGGTTTGATTCCTTGCTAATTCGAATTTGGTTCAAATTTAACTCGAAGTCTACCATAGGCCATGAAATTTGGCCCAAAGTCTATCAAACAGACCCGGGCCAAAGTTAGGAGAATTTCAAGCCCAACAACAAAACCCGAGCCAACTTTGGGCAAAGAATGAGTTATTTTTTACTTTTTTGAAGTTTCGTTTTTCAAATTTAGTCTATTCGACCCTCCAACCCTAAAATAGATCACTAAAGAGGCCAAAAAGGATGTTTTAGATGTCATTTGTTCATTTGTGAATGAAAACGAAAATTTCTTGCCTCCATAGCTAAACTTTCTTATTTGTTTGCTACTGCTCAAGAAGTGATGAAAGGTGACTGTTGCATGCTCTAAGCTTGTTTGTGAGCTATTCCTATGTGGTTACAAGTGTGGAGAACTCCTCAAAGACATTGAAGAGGAAGATTTCAACAAAAGAGGTAGGGTTTTGTTGATTTTGTGAGGATCACTGCAAATGTAATAGCACTCCTGATTGTATGTGTTTTTCAAAGGCAACAATCTCTCTCTTATTTATATTGTGGATGAGACATGGATAGACATGTCCCTTCATGGGACATGTCTATTCATTAACACATACTCTTTTAATTAATATAATGACATATATATATATATATATATAGTATTTCTATAGTCTTATTATATCAATTTCTCTAACACAATAATACTTTAGATATTAATAAATTTATATCTCATAATGAATATATATATATAAATTATATCTCATAAATATATATATATATATATATATATATATATATATATATATATATATATATATATATATATATACATACACAATAGTATTGTCTCATAGGTTTATCCGATTGAAGCTACCAAACATCAACACTCCCTCTTACCTAGGGAGGATAAACACATGGTTAGATATTACCTCAATGTAATATCAAGTTTATAGAGATATCATCTCATGATATTAGGAGTAATGACCACAAAATATCAAGTCACTTGATATTCACCATGTACTCAGAATACTGGCCTACCAAGATCAAGTCTCATGATGTCCACCAAGTACTCAAAATTTTATAAAGATATCATCTCATGATATTGGGAGCATCGGCCTGCAGAATATCAAGTTGTGTGATATTCACCAAGTGCTCAGAGTAATGGCCTACCAACATCAAGTCTCATGATGTTTGTAATGTCCCCATTTTTTGCAGGTAATTGATCTGATGGTGCCAGGTCATTATTGTGATCCTCGTGGTCTGGCGAGGTGTTTAGAGGGTCTTTGGTGTGAACTTACTATTTATAGTAAGTCAATGGATAGTTCTGATGAGCTCATATGAGTTAGAGGAGTTGAATGATGCTCTCGGTTTTCATTTCTGGCTTCCGATTTGGGCTCCAAGAATCTTGGAGAGAGTGTCTATTTTTAGTAAGTCACCCCGTCAAGTTCATTCATCATCTTTCATCATCTGGATCAATCTTGTGCAAACAGATTTCGATTCGGATCCTTCTTCAATTGTTTTCGCAAGACGGGTGGTTTATTATTATTTAATTAAATTTGCTAAGGTTGCCATTTTTGTTAGTATTATATGTTGGATACCTTAGTGTTATAGCTCGTTGGAACCAGGATGAAAAGTTTTAAATCTTGGGCACAGGAAATAGGGACCTTGCGTGTCATAATTTCATGATATTGGTGAAAAGGCCTTTTTTGGAGCCAAATGAATTAATAAATTATGTTATTCAATATGTGCCTAAGTATGAAAAGTGTGTGAGAGAAGACACTTTTGAATTATAAAAGCAATGCTTTATGAAAGGAAAATCATCCATTGTTGAATTATGATTTTATTGGGGTTGTGAGAGAATTTACCCGGGTAGGGTTTTGAGGACTGATTCCTCTTCTGGCAATTTGAGCCATTACAGGTTGATGGTAAATTTTATAGCTGTAGTTCTGATTCTGAATTTTAATCCAGTGCTGATGTATACTGGAATTCTGAGAAGTTTGTTCTACAGGCAAATCAATTTATTCATTTTGGGATTCGATTTGTCTTCTTGCTAAGGATTAGAATTGATTGGGGAAATCTGCAACGAATGCTACAGGTTGGGAGTTGAAAGACAAAGAATTCTGTTCCAGAATTCCTAAGTGCAGCCGTACGGAATTAAAGACTTCATATTTTTCCAGCCTGCCGTACGCCATCAATTCAGGCATGTTGCGTGAATTTTTTTTCTTTGGTTGGATGGTCATGTGATGCTTATTGGGTGAAGGTGATAAATGTTTGGGAAGAAACGTGCATAGCAGGAGCTGTTTGAGATTGAAGGGGCTTGCGTCCATTTCCAGATTTCATTATTTGCAGCCGGGTTAAAAATCAGACTTGTGATAATTCAAAGATTCCCATTTGTTACAGCCAGTCGTAAGTTTCATACACCTGCAGCTGGATTCATTTTAAAGTGCCAGGTTAATTTGCTAGTTGTAGTATGAAATCAGTTATAATAGTTTCTTTAATTCCGATATTTGTAAGCAATTCAGTGGTGTTATAATTTCTGATATCATTCTAATAAATGATGAAAATCTGAAAGTGTTCATTGAATTTCAAAATTATTGTTCATATATTTTGAAAGTTATTTTAAGTGCAATTAAATTAGAGAGACCTAGACAGGCTCTTTACAATGTCCACCAAGTACTCAAAAAATGTCCATAGGTAATGTGCACTTACCATAACAACATTCCTATCATCTATCATGATCTGTTTCAGCCATCATAAGATGTTTATCACAATAGAAGATCATGGCCTGTTTAAGGAACTCAATCCACCATGCAAGATATCATCTATCATGATTTGTTTCAGCCATCATAAGATGTCTATCATGATAGAAGATCATGGCTTGTTTAAGGAACTTAATCCACCATGCAAGATATCATGTATCATGATCTGTTTCAGCCATCATAAGATGTCTATCATGGTAGAAGATAAAGTTATTGTAAAATCGTCACCTTTCAATAACTTTTACAAATACAAGTGATAATCATTTGGAAGTCATCACTTCCTCATGATGTACACAGGGGGCAGGCCCATTAAAACATGATATCCACCATGCCTTAGCGCAGAGGGTGGAAACAAGCGATTTCACCATGAACTTCTCTGACAGAGAAGAACTCATTGAGTAGATATCAATCCGTTGATCTTTTCATCCAAGACTACTTATGATAAACTTGTTAGACTCCCTTTGAATCTGATTTCAATGTTCTGAGCTCCTCATCCAAAGTTACCTCAGAAGAGTTAGACTCCCTCTGAATCTAATATCAATCTTATTTTTCCTGCAAGAGCATCCCCAGAAAAGATCAAGGCAAATAGCTCTTATTGTACATATAGAAATACAAATAGATAAAGTAATACTCAAGGATAATAAATACTTATCTGCACATCAACATCCTTGACACAAGTTACTTCAGTGAAGGTCCATATACATCAAATCAGAAAACACCTTCTCAGATTATTTGAAAGACATCTCCCCTTTGAATCATCTCCCCACTAAGGATGGTTCAAATGGGAATGTAACATTGGTTATTATTCTCCCCACAATGTACAAAACATCAAATTATGAGATTGAAGATCATTATTTTCCTCTTCAAATCAAATCAGGAGCAAAGACTATTTTAGCAATATAAAATAGTTTATCAAAACGATCTCCTTTTTATATAAGGATTGGAGATAGACAAACATCCAAGATACTGAATTTATTCTCAGCGGACAATAGCCAATAGGGAGGAAGTCTAAAATATAAAAGCACTGAAATGCTTCAAGAACGAGGTACCCCAGGAATAAGTAGGCCTCCTTGAGAACAATAAATTAGAACTAGCTGATTGGAGGAATCCCCAGTGGCAAACAAGAACTTGCATCAGCTAGCAAATAAGGACAAGAAGCAAGGACATTCTAATTTGAATGTTATAATTCCTCGTATGGAATTAAGGCAGAGATTAGATATCTCTGAATGTCTACTCAACAAGGAGCAAACAAGACTTAACACTGGAAAAGAGGACATTTCATGTGACCTCAAGATGAAGGGCTAACCCAATGGCATCGTCCAAGGTATTAGACCTATGAACCTTGACCAATCCTTTCAATCTATCACTTAATCCCTCTACAAATAGCAGCATCGTGACTCTTCTTTGTGACATATCCGGAACCATGACTAAAATCTTCTGGAACTCATTAATATATGATTCCACGTGTCCCACCTGTTTTAGTTGAGCCAAGTCCTTGTAATAAACATCTCTATCTTTCCTGTCAAAATGATTAATTAGCCTATTAACAAATTCTTCATAGGAGTGTACCATGGTATGATCTTGAGATACCAATCCATGGTGCCACCAGTCATATGCTATTCCCTCCAGATGCATTGTAGCAAACCGTATTGCCTTATCTTCTTCCATTGTTTTGAGTGCTAAAATGTATCTAATTTATGTACCCATGTCCTTGCTGTTATCTTTCTGCTTCCCTCAAAGGTCAGTAGAGAAACCTTATTTAATGCATCCTTATACTCCACAAGTTGAGTGCCTTGTCTAATTTTCCCTCTAGGCCTCTTGTCTTGCCTTTCCAAACTATACCTAGCCTTTTCTTTCCGCTGTCTCAAAAACTGATTCAGAGTCATTAATTGTCTTACATCATGTTTGCTGCCTACGACAACTAAGTTTTACACATGATACTGAAGGAATTGCTAATAAATAACAAAGACAACAAGATTCATAGAACTACCATATGCTTTATTAATATATTCCAATACATCAATGCAAACATAGCATCATACAATCTCTCCCGTGTCCATCCTCCGAGAGGGTATATAAACTACCCGAAGGGGCACGACCGAAACGTCATGACATAACTGTTTACCTCTCAGTCACTAACAACTGAGGCTAACATAACACTTTGTTGACATAAACTTAGTTGTCATTGGTAAAGTCATAGGCAAACATCAATCCCACTGGAACACCGATAATTGTGAACCGGTAGACTAAACAAGAAAGTGGTGTACTTTAATTGGTTACGCTTCTGCCGGTCCAAGTTTTTCCAACCGGTCATGGGATACACACAGGGAATGAATGACTAACTGGTTACAAGCTCTTCATTGATTAAGTGCATGATAATCCGAACCGGATTATGTGGAGCATTTCAGTTAAACTGGAGTTAGCTTTTTGAGTGGAACTGAAGTTAGTCTTGTTTTATCTGCGAGCGTTTCGAGGTAAACGCAGGATCAATTTGCAAGCATTTTTTGCATGCATGACTTATGGGAGAGTTTACAAGTTGGCGGAATTATGAGATGTATTTTTATTAAGATTAATTTCTTATAAATACAGGTCAGAGGACATAAAAGTTTTGTTGTTGAAAATCAAGAGAATAGAGCAAAGAAGAGCAGGAGAGTTGAATCTTTTGAGAGGAGTCACAGTCACGAGAGGTGAAAGGCAGAGAAAGATTCAACAACCAAGCAGAGGAAAGGATAACATGTATGGTCTGATTCGACAAAAAGTGTTATCATAAGATCATTGCTTTAAATTGAGAAGCATATTTAAATCCCTCAATCAGGGTGAACCCTAACAAGTTCTTTGTATAAATCCCTATACCGGGTAACATCTTTATTGGTGTTTTAAGTCCTCTTGCAAGGTGACTCCAAACAGGGTCAAGATCCTAACAGGTCTTCTACCAAATCCCTAAACCGGATAGCACTCTTACCAGTGTTTTGTAAGCCTCTAATAGGGCATCTTTATTACTGCAATAGTGAAGTTGTGGGTTCTGTCCCACCATGGTTTTTTCCTTCTAACCGAGGGTTTCCATGTACATATGTTGTGTTGACCTGTGTATTCAATTTTTGTTTATGAATGTTGTAATATTCTTTAATTTCCGAATGAGTAATAATTTCTGTTTAGAAAGAAGTAGAAGAAATTGAAATTACTGATTCACCCCCCCTCTCAGTAACCGGTTAAGAATAACACACTTAATTAACATATCAACCCATACACACAAGTATCCCGACAACAACCCACATGCAATGATTTTATCTGACATGCAACGTCACATGCTGGTAGGATTTGTGGCTCTGATACCACTGAAATGATCTTTCCTAGACGTCAAACTATATGTATTTGTTCAAATGAATGCATAGGTTCGTTTGAAAATGTCTCTCACATGCATAGATTAACCAGAAATTTTGGAAGGGAAATACAAACAGGAATCTTAATTAAATTGGAAACTATTTGCATCAGTTAGCAGAAATAAAATTTATTACAGTTTTAACTGTTATTGCCAAAACCGATTCAACCCAACAGTATTATTCAAAGCATGCTGACATAATTTACAACTTAAATCATACCCGTGATTAACAAGCAAGGTATCTACCTCCTCCAGCTAACTTTATGACAGTGAATTCTAATTGAGTTGACAGTGTGAGCAGTGTCTGGGATTTTGATACCTTTGCAGATGAATCCAGATGCATTTCACAGGTATGCTACAGGCTGCAATTTCTCTTATACAAGCTGATTTTCAACATATACACAGCCGCTTCAATTCCTAGGATGATTGTTGGCTTATCTTGTTAGGAATGAATAATGATGTGTCCAGAATAAGTGCAAACTGTCCATAAGAATGATCTCATTTAATAGAAAACAACATTCGTTGCCTTAAATTGTAGACTAAGCCGCCACCAGTGTATAGCGATCTGATGAAAACACATTAAGATTTCTTGGGGTTGCATCCAAGCACACTGTCTCCAGAGATTTTGTCTTGAGAGGCGAAGAACCAATTTGCAGAGGAAAACAATCACATATATCAAACTAGAATGAATGCTTTAAACCCCACAATACCAATATATATCAATCTCCCCCAAAAGCCATTGATGCCTCTTTTGTAAGTCTTTTTCTTTGATGTTTCCCTTCTTCAACATGACTGCAAATTGTAAAATTTCAACTTTGTTACCCATAAAAATTAGCCGTCCCATTCAATTAATTATTTAACTTAGGCTTGAGTCTATTTAATTCGCCTAAGTATAAGAGTCACCCTCAATATAATAATAAAGAGGACTACTACATCAATTAAATGTGAGCAATTAATAAAATTGCAATTTATAATCCCTTCATATTTAATTAATTAAATTGATTCCCTTATTAATAATTTGCTCTTGCCTTCGGGAATTAAAAAAAGAGGTTAGCAAATTACTATTAATTGAGTACTAGGAAAGAGGGGACATTACAACATTATTGCACCCTACACAACTTGTGAGGCTAGATCATAAGGATCCAACATTAGCAATTGTTGGCACATGTAATGTTAGAGAAGGCATTATCACATTGTAAATTTCTAGGAATGCAAAAATAATTACAAGATATGCATTCAACTCCCTATGATGGTTCATAAATGCCTCTTTGTCATTCCATTTTAGGTGATATTGTAGGAGCTAACAGAAACAACAGTTAAGCTGGCAGCTAAAATGAGGTAGATTGCCCTTCTGAGAGATATCTCTGATCTTATGCTGAGAATGGTTTTCAAAGTGAATGCACACTTATTATGATGCATGCCATTGGACTTACCCTTGGGCGGCAATCTCTATTGACAAACCATAGATATAGGGTCAACATGAACTAAAGGAAATTCACATTTTTAGAATGTTACATAAAGTCTACTCACAATTCCTAGTCTTCTTTGCCGCGTCAATTTCATACAATATTCCAATCATAAAGAAACACATTCATACTAGGTTTAATTTTATAGTAATGAATAAAAATCATGCATATTTCTAATATGTCATACTAGTAAATACCATTTTTTTTGTGTGATGTAATCCTAAAGTTGATGCAAGAACAAAGTTTACTCCAAACGTAAGTAGCTTTATTGTTTCAATTCTAAAACTGGACAAAACCTATACAAGTAGTGCAAATGAAAGTCTTTCTACTAAAGGTGAGCAAATTTGCAAACAAAAAATGTGCAGATTTAATACAGAGAGCAAATAAATTGGAGCATATGTACAATATTTTTTAATTGTAACTTTGCACTGCTTTAGGCAATCCTCAATAGGTCAAATCCCTAGCTAATTAATCTACCTTTTGGTCCAAGAAAGATCTTTCCTCCTGCTGCTCCAGTTATGTGTAACTGGTGCTACTCGAGGTTAAGTGGTGGATGTGAATCTTTTCCAACAACAAAATTAAAACTCAATCACACAGGCTTATACTAAATCTTGCTTCAACCAAAAAAATTCTTATCGAACAGACCCTAGTGGAGCTATTAATCACAGAGTATTGAAGACCAATTTAATGCAACTATCAGACAGACAAAAACTAACATACCTGTACAGGAAACCTTCGGCGAACAGCAAGAGAAAAGGAAAAGAGATTTAAAATGGATTTTCTGAAAAAAACTTACTGATCACTGACTTGCATGTGGACAGATGTGTATACAAAGGTGGAAGCAATATGAATTATTTGGTAAAATTAAAACGTCTAAAAGAAATGCAGTCAAAACAGGATATGCACAAAATCGATTTGCTGGAAAGATCTTACTGATAGCTGAATCGCATATCTCAGGAATGCATGCCGAATGCGAAAGTAGTATGAACTATTTGGTAAAAATTAAAATGGCTCAAAGAAATACAGCCAAATGATATGCCGTCATTGCGGGATATGTTCAAAATGGATTTGTTGAAATAAGCCTAAGTGATCACTGAATCACATGTTGCATACAGATGAATCACAAGCATTACAAGAAGCTCAAATATATATATATATATATATATATATATATATATATATATATATATATATATGCCTACCTACGATTTCAGCGAGTAGTTGACAGTTTTTAACCTCAAGCTAAAATTAAATAAAACCCCATTTTGATAGAAAAATCAAACCAATAGACGATTTCAATATGTAAGAGAAGAATTTGTGCACAACAATTCAGACTTTGAACTATTGCAAAACGAAAGCTCCACCCAACAACCCAAACAAATACTGTTTAACAGAAAAACAGGCAAAAACTCTTCATGAAATTCTTATGAAAATTGCGATTCAGAGGAGAAACTAAGCAATCTATGCATGTGGAAACAAACTTAAATAAACTTAAACTAATAAGAAAGAAAAAGGCTTCTAAAAAGAACAAAGTTCATACTAACTCTAACCTCATCCAAAATAAGCTTGATTTCTTGATAAAAATATCTCTAGAATAAACAATTTCAGAATTCACTTTCACTCAACAAAACTAGCTCATATGAATCTCCACAACCACGAATTCTGAATAATGTATTCAAAATGGATTGTAGAACTATTGATGTGAGTTTTATGCCACTACAACATTAAGAATCAAATACTTAGTATTCTAGATGAAACACCAAATCGCAAACTCTCTCTTGAATAATGATGCTCACATGCTAAACAATGTATATGGATTGTGTGATCAAATGAGTCAACCCCAAGTTTCCTTCTTATTGTGGATTTTCACTCAGTTGTAATGATGTGATATGCTAGGTATCACAAAGGGACTTATGTTGTTCATTCAATGGCTATCAACTTCTTCAACTATTTCCATCCAAACAAACTACAAAAGGAAAGGGTTTAGAAAACTATCCTACTCCTAGAATGTAAGAGATGATGAATGCCTTTGTGACTCTACTAGACTTAGTTTGGTCATTGACATCAACCAAGCTAGTGAGATCTCCTAAGTTAGATGTAAGATGTTCAAATTGTTGCCATTCCATTAAGACCATCCATCGATGCATATTAATGTGCAAGCGATAATCGAAGTAGAACTCATAAATATGTCATTCGACCACACAAGACAAACTTACAATCAACAAGTAGCTAGTGGTTTGGTCTAAGCGAGTTCAACAAAGGTGCATCCAAAATATCATCCATTCAACTAAACACTACTTTTAATCAACATGAAAAGAAATCCTAATCTAAGTGCGGAAATGTAGAAACCATGCAATACTCCAAACCAACACAAGTAATCCACCATGAAGACCAACAATGAATTAGCAATTACTTTGATAGCATTATGACAACAATTTCTCCAAATCTCTCTCTACTCTACTCTCTAATGAGTTACAAATGAGAAGGCATGACCTTTTATAGTAGTTCAGAGTACAATGAGAGGGCATGATCGATTCAAGATCAAGGGCCAAGACTATACCAACAAGGCCCTAAGATAACTTCCACCTTGTGGGCCAATGAGAAAATTACAATGATTTTGTAGACCGATCATAAAATAGGTTAGGCAGAAGCCTTGAGCGGACTCCACAGGTACACTTGGCATGTTTTGATTTGATGTTCTTGGATACGTGCTATTGAGATTTCCTGATTGGAGGATGATTAGGCACCACCTCAGCATGCTTATCTCATAAATTGATTGATTTCTTGGTGAGAAGAGAAATATCTCTTGATACTCAACATTATCAATCCTTGGATCGATTGTGGCTACCCAAGTTGTTTCCTCTCAAGGATTTCCTCTACTCTTGGAAACCTTCTCATTGCTACGTTATTGAATCTTGCACTTGAAATATATCTTGATGCCTTTACTCCAATCTTTGCCTTGATATTCCCTTGTATAACTTGTTTTTTTGGACTCTTGATTTCTTGGCTATAATCTCCTTAAATTGGTGAAGCCTTTGATGCACTTGGATTTTTCTACTCAACCCAATTGAACTTGGATACCCAAAGGGAATTCAAGTTGATCCTCTTCTACGTATAGCTTTGTTTCCTTGATTTCATGTTCATGTTGCCATTGAGTTTTGCATTTCCACCTTGATCTTCAACTTTGAACTTCCACCTTCACCTTGTTTGAAGCCTCGAGCTTGATCTTGCCACAACTCCTTTGTTCTCCAAGCATCTCCCTCTTCCATAGCCACCTTGCAAAACAACAGAGGTAATTGTATTAAAGACAAGAATTAGATATGAAACTCTTTGTAAATTATGCATTTTCCCTGAAATAATAAAACAAAGAGCTGAAGATTCCCAATTCTAGCCTATTTAAACTATTCCATCATGCAATTGTTTAAGAAAACTGAATTCAAGGGGGTGGGCAGATTGCATTATGATTGACTTGTTTTAACTCCAAATAGGCTGGTGATTTTGAAAGGAGGTGGAAATGGGCATACTACATGACAAGTGCAGAATCCACACTATTCAAATACTGCCTTGTACATGGCAAGTGCAAATTGTGCAGTTATCAAGTACAAGGTGTTGGCTTTACTGATTGCTTTGCTATTTTATAAGTTTTCTCCTCTATTTGTTGCCATTTTTCTTCAATTTTCACTTGAAACTCTTGCATTTGAAGGCGTGGAAGTGAGGGAGGGGGGTAGTCTCGCGTGTACTTGACAAGTGCGAATTCCGCACTGGTCAAGTACAAGGTGTTTTGGGCGAAGGCAAAATGAGAGGGTCAAGTGGCTGGACAGGATACATAAAATATAACATCTAAGTATAAGTTACATATTTTTAATTTCTTATACTTTAGTTTATATTTTATGTTTATACTGTCAGGATGTTTGAGAGTGGTTTCAGATTCATAGGAGTTATAATGGAGATTTTAGATTTTGGGAGATTCTAAAAAGTTTCACTTAGCCAAATTTCAGGAATCAACACGCTTCCATCAGTTTTCTTTTCCATAACTTTTCCTGACTTTCTAAGATAACTTGATACTAGAGCAAGGATTTTCTAAGATTTCTAATTCATTTCATCACAAATCTCTCTCCACAAGGATTTCCAAATCCTTGATTAGCTTGGCCTAGTTCTCACTCATATCCTTGAGTAGCTTGACCCCCTAGTGAGCCAAAATTGCTCAAACTAATCTCTTAGACTTGAAGACTTGGAAATTGTCATTGAACTAAGACTAGTTGGGACAACTACCAAAAAAAAGAGGTCCCTATGTGGAATGGGGCGATGGTGTGAAGACCTCACAACAAGAACCATACTTGGCAATGCTAAGTATAATTCCTCTTTCCTCAGGAACCCTTTGTTTCACTCCTGTTCTTCACCACTCTTCCTTCTTTGTCTTCCAGTTTTGAGCAATCTCATTTTTTTGTTTTCGATCAAGAAGCAACTTTCCTATATAAATACCACTGCCTTTTCCTCCATTTTCTTTTTCCTTAAAAGAAGCCCAAGAAATGCTACATGCTTGTTGTATAACTATTTAACTACTTTTTCATGCTTCATGCTTGTTGATTTTGTAAGTTGATGCATATGAGAAATGTTTTTACATACTTTAAATTGACTTAATTTTTGAACATTTGTATTATAAATATAAACAAATGTTTATTTCTAATTAAATTGTAATTTCTTTAATGAATCACTTTTTTAGAAACTAATTAATTCTTAAATATTCACTACCTTCACAAATATTTATTATGTTTTTTTTAATGGAATAAAATGCAAATATCACAACCATTTCTTATTTACTCCTACCTATCACTACAACACTTATAAACTGATGAGGGCACACATTTTTTTAACAAAAACACACCTGCACTCATCCTCAAGTATTTTGAAATCAAATTTAAAATTCATAATGCAAATATAAATGATTGACTGAGTGAAAGTTTTCCATCTAACTGATCACTACCAAGGTGCTAGCCTCCTCTACCCTGGCTCCATTCTTGCCTTTGAACCTGCCAATAACTCAAGACACTCAAATTTTTCATTAGTACATTAGTACCCAAATCATAATCCATAATCTCTTTCCCCTTTTGTTTCTATAGGCTCGCCTCATCACCTTTTGTCACCATTTATCCCACCCCGCCTGGTGTACATAAAAGATTTCGAGACTGAGAATATATAAAGGTAGGGGATCCTGCAGGCAGTCGATGAACTCAAGTGTGCATCAAATAGCTTCAATTTATTTAACATTTGACCATTCATAAATGTTATCATGATGCATAATAACATAAGTTGAAGTAAAACCATAACACATTATCGATAAGCGTGGTAATAAATGTCTCATCATAAACATAAGTCGAAGAAAAACATAGCCTATCATCTAATAAGCATAATAATCAAATGTCTTATCATCGACAAAAGTCTATGACTAAGTCAAACATAGTTGACAAAAGTCCACAAAAACTACAGAATCTCCTAAAAATCAGGACACACAAAGTCGAGACATGACAACAACTTTGCTTAATACTGGAAATCAATGAAACCCCTACAGTCTTTTCAAAACATAATTAAACACGTTTGATCTGTATTTGCATTACTTGTCCCTCTTCTATCTGATTTGATTCAGGTGGGAGATGCAACTTTGTAGCTGCTTCCTCTGGATCTCAGATCGTTGGATAAATGGAGAAGTTATGACTATTTGGAATGGCCTCAACTGTTAGATTAGAAGCAATATCAGTAATGATTTGGAGGGTCCATCAAGAAATAGAAGCATTTTTATCAAATGCTTTGGCAAGGCCTACCTTGAAATGCACCTCACCGTTTGAGGAAAGATAATCTTGCCTCGAATTCCCTCCCAAATAGTTTAGTTCACCTGGCCAAACCAACACCTCTGTTGCAAAAAAAAATATACGCCCCACCCAACCTTGTCAATGAAACTATATTGCTGATTTTGATTTCATTGAGACACTAAGAAGGAATGACTTTTTTGTGATGAAGTTGTGAGGTGCTAGCTGAATTCTGTCCCAAAATAATTGTTTTATAACCTCCTAGTTCTTGAGGGGGAATATTTGTCAAGGGACAACCAGTTATTGGTTTAACTAGATCTACACAAAATGCATTGGCTTCAACACACTTAGATGCTAACCAAATCATCTGGCTAACCAAATCATCTAGAGGTCTCTTCTAGAGCAAGTTGTTATTCCTCATGTTTGTGCCAAAGAGGCTATTTCAAATGTCAACATTGGTGAGGCTTATAATTTTGTTGCCTATTTAATAGAAAAGAAGGGAGCCCCCTAAATGAAAACGAAAATTTGTTTGGAAAAATCTAATACACACTACCCTTGGGGATAAAGTTTTGGATCCAACCCAAGCACACCAATGCTTTAGTAGATCAAGGAAATCTCTCCACAAGAATCACCAATAAATACTTTCTTGTGCACCAATGACATGATGCTGACTTCAACAACAAAATTAGAAAATACCTTGACAACCTCTCAAACATGTTAGCTCTAGATGGCTACTTCACCTTATTCAAGGCCAAAAAAAATTCTACATCTTGTCTCACTGTTGCTGTGAGAAATTGAGAATAATTGTCACACAAATTGCACTTCATGTGCATAACAACAATTGTGTGAAAGCACCATCTAGAACATTGGTTCAAGACTTGAAAAGATGTTCTCGACATAATCAGCTCTGAAGCAAAGCAGGTTTCCTTGCAAAGGTGGCATAAAACAAGATGGAAATGGAGATTGATATCTTGAGTTTGGGTCTTCAATTTTTGTTGAATCCTTCACCTTTTTTAGGGATTCATATTGAATTTAGTGTTTTTTATTGATTTTTTTTGGTTCAACGGCCTTTTGGTTCTAGAGGTGGCACTTGAAGAAAGACGAAGTTTGTCTCCTTTTAAAATTTCCAAACACGATTGGGAACCCAATGAAATATGCATGCCTTAAGAGAAGATCATTGCTTTTGGCGAATCCCTTGTAGAATAAAACTAGCATATACATACTCTCATTTTGTAAATTTAATGTTTTTTATTGATTTTTTTTGGTTCAACAACCTTTTGGTCCTAGAGGTGATACTTGAAGAAAACTGAAGTTTGTCTCCTTTTAAAATTCCCAAAAATGATGGGAACCCAATGAAATATGCATGCCTTAATAGAAGATCATTGCTTTTGGTGAATCCCTTGTGGAATAAAACTAGCATTTACATACCCTCATTTTGTTAATACCTGGGCATGTGCCTAGAGAAATGCGATTTTGCTCTTTTCCATTGATCCCTCATTTGTCATTCGGTCTATAGATGAAAATCATAGTATTTTAGTCCTCCATAAGAATTGGTACATTTTTAAAGGTTTGTAGCAACTCTTTTATTAAGATGTTTATGAAGAAATTTTCAAAGTAGCCTAGGTAGCTCAATTTTCCTTTTAGACAATTGGTGTCCCATGCAAAATCAAGACGTGTAACTCTAGGTTGACCTCATTCTTTCTAAATTTTTGGTTTTTATTTGTTGCCTAAAATCAACAAACTTTGACTAGTGGGTAGTCTCATTTGTTCCTCTTGCACCTTGATGTTGGAACTTGCCTCCCATTGGCTTCATCATACTTTGTTGCTTGTACTCCTCAATAAAAAATCATGTGGTGGACTCCTTCCTCCTCTTCTACCTTTATTCTAAAGGCTTTCCTCTTGACGTCCTTCTCTACACTTTGATATTGAGAGCATGTACGATATAATTCTTACAAAATCTAGCTTCGTCACTCTTTGTCATTTCATCAAAGTTGTGTTTTTGAAGGCATGTTTAAAGTTATAGTTAATATTGTTAGAGTTCTTATTAGCCAAACTAACTAGAATTTCACAAGAGGTAATTTTAGTATTAAAAGGGGACAACTATTTGCAATGTTTTTACATTGGTCAATGTCTATTTGTTTCTTTTTAATTTGGATCTTACAAGGAAGCCACCTTCACTTTAGACCATCTTTTATTTTACAAGAGGCTCATTGGTAATGTTGTTAATGTGTAGAAAGGCTTCCCATGAATTCTTGGATTCTTTTATAGCATTCTTCGACTCTATTTATGATACCGAGAAACAAAGTTTTGGAATTTTCTTTTGAAGATGTAGCACTTTTGGATATTGTCTTGCTCAAAGGACCTGATTTTGCTTAGATAGGTATCCTGTTTGCCCCCTAGGGTAAACTTAGTATTGCACAGACATAGTACAGGAAATATAATAAACACAGAATGTATCATAGAATAATAAATACTTTCATTAATCATTCCATACTGGCAAGTACATTTACATCGTGATGATCCTACAATAATATCCCATGTCCAACCTCTGAGAGAGTATATAAAGTACCCGAAGGGCCACGACCGAAACGTCGTGACGTAACTGTCTAACCTCTTGGTCGCTAACGACCAAGAGTAACATAATACTTTACTAATATAATAACCCGTACATACAATTATCCCGACAACATCATCCCCCCCAAAAAAACAAGTCGTCTCCGACGACTTACAACAACAGGGAGATGAAATACACCACATAGAAGAAGAAAATCACTGAGAAGGGGCAGAGGGGCGTCCCTGAAAAGATGAAGTGCCGCCCTCCCCATCAATGCTGCGTCCAGTAAGTCTTTTCCATCACATCCCATTCCTCCCATGCCTGCACCAAACTTGTCTCCAAAACATGTTGTTCAGCTATAGCCTCTGCTAACACCATACTGTCTCCCTAGCCAATCTGACCTTGATAGCCACCCGTGCCAACTTCTCTGGTTCCAACTCCTGGGTACGCTGAGCCAAGTGCTGCTCTACTGCCTCCAACTGGGTGGTCAGCTCCTCCCGAGCTCTCTATTCATCCACCAAGACAGTCTCACGTCCAGCCAACACCTACTCCAAGTGCCTCAAAGCGTAGTACCCCTCTTGAAAGACTTGCTCCAGTGCTCTCTTCACCTCCGGCATGCAGACACTCCATGCCTGTAGCAGCGCCGATCTCATCAACAGGTCACACTCTCCAAGGGCTGATAACTGAACCGACCGGGGGTCTAGGGGGCAACGCCCCCAGCGGGGTTGAGGGGCAGCGCCCCCGCGGGGTCCTGGGGACAGAAGTCTATGGAACACACCATTTTGTGATTTTTTTCTGATCCCATACTCTTTTCTGTAAAGCGCTTATGTTTTCCTTACTACCTCATTATGCCCTTCCCTTCGGTACCATAAGTTACTCATTTTGAACTGTTTTGATTTGTCATCCTTTTTTTTTTTTTTTAGAACCTTCTCCTCCCTGCTGCCAGTCCTTCCTTGCTCTTATTTATTTTTCAATTCTCAAGCCGAAATGCAGCCGTACATCCCTTGGACGGTATCCCCATTACACATTTCAATGTCGTATGGCATCCAAGCTCTTTTGTGTGCGGTAGTCCTTTGGCTGTATGGTCTTGCAATGTTCCGTACGATGCACAAAACAGCCTATCTTCTTGTCTGTACGAACCGTACGATGGATATACCAACCCTTGTTTGCACCAATGGCCGTACGGCCAATGTTAACAACTCACGCACGTTTCCTTGTTTTAATTGCCGTACGATATCACTGATACACGCTCTCCCTTCCGTACGGTGCCGCATGATTTGCCTAGACGCATATGCTCCGTACTTCATGTGTTGTTGCTCTCGTACGACGCCGTACTGGCCTATATACCATACGTTGTTTTATACTTCGGTTATGTCTACTGCTAATGTACGGTGCCGTACGGCATGTTATTGCTTTGCTTGTACGGTCTGCTTCAATTTGTAATGCTTTCTCTCGCCATACGGTATGGCTTGTCCTTGCCGTACGGCACTATCAACTTATCTTTTCCTGCCATACGGTGTTTATATACCGTACGGTACCGTACATTGCCTTTGCTTTTTTCTTCTTTTTTTTTATATATATATTTTTTTTCATTTTTTAAAATTTTTTTTTTTTCCACCGTACGGTCATGCATAGCCGTACAAGTAGTTTTCAATTTCCTGTCCGGAGGCTTCTCTGGTCGCCTGTACGGATGGCTCTCGGGTCACCCGCCTGACCAGTCGAGTCCTTTTCCATCCTCTCGGTTGATCTGTCCCTCGTCTCGGGTTCATCTTCTCCAGGTAAAGTTTCAATTTGGTCCCATTGCTGCCGTCATGTATCCGTTCGTCGAGAGTCCACAGAGTGTGCAGTCGTTCCCTCTCCTTGTCGCCGAGTCTATTTTCAATGGCGATCCAAAAGCTTGGAACCATAAATTCTACAGGGACCACAGTCTCCTTCCCGTACATAATAAGAAGGAGAATAAAGAGTTTGAAGGTTACAGTCTTCCACACAGGATTCCAGTCGTCTCCCGTGGCGATGGTTTTCAGATTTCTCTCATCCGTCTCCATACCCAGATTCAAAGGTTTCACCGTCGGTTCTTCATACTTCATAGCCTCCTTGTTTTTAAACTGATGTGCGGGTACGGTGTCCATTGTAGCTTCTCCTTCCTTATACTCCCCGTACTCTGGAGGATATTGATCTGGCTCTTCTTCTTCGACGCTTAATACATTGCAGGAGGGTGAGAACATCTCATAGTCCTCCTGCTGCCAATGGAACAATCCATTTAATGAGTCTGTGTCATCCTTCGAACAACATCCTCCGAGTTTTAATATGCCTTCGGCATCTGGATCCATCCCCTCTCTCCCTTCGTCTCATGGGTCATTCTCCCCTTCCGATTCAGATCCCGAGGAAGAGGCAAGTTCCTTGCTCACCAACTGGGTCCGGAGATAAATAGTAAATTTCTTGCCTCCGCTCTCCATCAAGAGTGTATTCCATTTCCAGTTGTGGTTTGCCTTCGCTGCCACCATCCATCCTCTTCCAAGTATGGCATCATACCCTTTCTGTTTCAACGGAATGACCACAAAGTCGAGCACAAATGGTTGTGCACCCACGATGACTTGTTGTGCCATCAACGTGCCGAGGGGTTTAATCCCGTGCTGGTCGGCACTTAGCAGATTAAACGTAGGTGGCCACAGAGTGGGCTTCCCTAGCTTTTTCCATGTGTCCTCCGGAAGGACGTTTACCCCGGATCCGCCGTCTACTATAGTATCCATTAGGATGGTGCCCAGGATGCCCATCTCCACCATGGCTGGATGTCTTCCATTGTTGATGGCAAGCAGCTTTGGATTTGTTGCCGAGCTTCCTGGTATGGAAGCGTCCGTGTGTCTTGGTTTGGGTTTATCAACCTTTGTACCCAACAGCACTGTCCCCAATTGAGGCATGGTGTATAGGAGGTCCTCCAGCTTGACAGGCACCTCCAGTTGAAGCATCTGTCGTACAATGTTCCTCTCCGTGTCTGTGCAGTAGGGTCCGGATGATTCGTGTGTCTCTCCCCGTTGGGCTTTCATCGCCCTTTCTATTTCCTCCCTTGCCTCCGCCATTCTCTGCTTCTCCATTCAGAGATGGGGGTAGCGGGCGTCCTTCGCTTGCCCTCGGGTAAGAGCAAGTATAGCTTCTTTAATCCGTGTGTTGCCTTCGATGTCAATCAGATTGGCCCCTACGCCAGACTTCGGACAATTAGCATCTTCATGGTCCCCAGGGCCGCACCACCGACACAGCTGCTGAGGGGCGTCATTATTGTTACACTCACTTGCGTAATGACCCCATTGGTTGCATGCCCTACATTGGATCATTGGGCGTCCCTTCGCGTCATACTGGACCCTGTTACGGGTGGAATTATTATTGTTCCCTCCTCCACTTCGCCGGTTGCCACGGTAACCTCCTGAAGATGCATTATTGTTTGGTTCCGTCCCCCCTGATGTGGATGGTTGTTCTTGTGTATAGAGCACTTGCCGGTTACGCGCCTTCAGATTGTATGGGCATTCCTTCGTAGAATGTCCCATAATCTGGCAGATGTCATAGAATGCCTTCTTGGGACAGGCACCCTTCGTGTGGCCGCTCTCCTTACAATCCGTGCACCACAGTTCATCATCCTTGCTTGTTGTCCCCTTCATTGTCTTAAACTCTTTTAACATCCGTTCTATATCCTTCTGAAGGGCCGTGACTTTCTTCTTCGGCTTCTCGTCGCTGCCACTCTCCTCTTCGGACATATCGTCTTCGGATGACGAAGATCTATTCTTCTTCTTTTTGGCCGTCTTATCTTCGCTTTCCAAGTCCATGGCCCAATTGTATGCATCATTGTAGGATGTCGGAGGCACAATTTTCATCTTCCGTCATAGCTTAGGGTTGAAGCCCTCGACAAACCACCTCTTCTTTAGGCCGTCAGCCGGTTGGCTTTCCATCTTTCCGAGTAATTCCTTTAGCCAGCAGCCATACGCTCGTACGGTCTCCCTCTTCCCTTGCTTCGTTCCATAAATCTCTGAGACTATCTCATTATCATCTCGTAGTAGCCGGAATTCCTTCTCGAATCCCCCCTTCAGGTCATCCCATGTGGTTATGTTCGTTCTATCCAAATCCGCGTACCAGTCAATGGCCACGCCTCTCAGTGTGGCGGGGAACTACCTCATCCATTCGTTTTGGTCAGTCACCCCGTTGGCTGCCCAGATGGTTTCACACGTACAGCAATGCCGTACTGGATCGTCCTTTCCATCATCGTGGAATTTTGGTAACTTTTCCTTATGTGTTGCCATGGTTGGTCGGGCTGATTTTGGTTGTTGCATGCGCGGTGGATTTTGTGCTCCTGCACCGCCTGTGCTAGAACCGGCGCCCACGTTCCCTTGGCCGATTACTAATGGTACTTGTATCTGTGTAGTGGTTGGAACTGTATTGTGTGGAGTCGTTGGCTCCAATGGCGGGTTCGCCTGCACGTCTCGTGTGTCTTCGGTCGTACCTTCCTGTGTGTCTTCGGTCGTACCTTCCTGTGTGCCTTCGGTCGTACCTTCCTGTGTGCCTTCAGTCGTACCTTCCCGTGTGCCTTCGGTCGTACCTTCCCGTGTGCCTTCGGTTGTGCTTCCCCGTGTGCCTTCGGCAATGCGCTCACCTTCGTAGTTCCCTTCCTCCGCACGCCACGTGCGGTTCAAGTCTTCAAACTGGTCTCGCTCTTCCTGAAGCAAGACTTGTCTAAGTCGTGTTTCTTCGAGTAGTTCTTCTCTACTCCGCACTCTCGGATGTTCCGGCGAGATGAACGATTCCCAGTCGGCCCCTGCACCTTTCGTACCACTTCCGGGGTTTCCTTCGGGCAACCCTCCGGCAAGCTGGTCTTTGGCAAGTTGCCTCAGCCTACACCGACATTCACGCTGTTGCGCGGAGATCAAAGCCTTCTGTGCGGCTTCCCCTTCGTCATCTCGTGCCTTTTTATTTCTATCTTTATTTAAGACATTGGGCATAAATCCTTCCCTCAACTTTCTTCCCAAGTACGTCTAGGCAACGGCGCCAGATGTTTGCTCGCTAGGGTAAACTTAGTATTGCACAGACATAGTACAGGAAATATAATAAACACAGAATGTATCATAGAATAATAAATACTTTCATTAATCATTCCATACTGGCAAGTACATTTACATCGTGATGATCTTACAATAATATCCCATGTCCAACCTCCGAGAGAGTATATAAAGTACCCGAAGGGCCATGACCGAAACATCGTGACGTAACTGTCTAACCTCTCGGTCGCTAACGACCGAGAGTAACATAATACTTTACTAATATAATAACCCGTACATACAATTATCCCGACAACATATCCTAGGAACTATATACTTCTAAAAAGAAATCAATTCTTATCAATACATTCAGGCATTTTCACACTACTAGATCGATAAAAAAACCACCTTTATTGTTAGTGAAATCAAGAAGTTCTTAATCAGAGGAGGATGAGAAGGTAGAGGTTTATAGAATACATATGGAGGCACAATCAAAGTTTACAGGTGAGCCAATTGCAACACAATCTATACAATTAGCTATGCATATGCCCTCTATGATTGGTAGTGGTAGTGGTAGTGGTGAAGTTTCTACAAAAGGAAAGAGAGACAAATGATAGTGAGAAGCTGGGTACAGTTGCAGGTTTGTTTAATAAGCAAGTATAACTAGAGTTTGTTTGGGGCCACTCATAGGGAAAACTAGAATAAATTAACTCAAACCTTCAGCTTTGCATAGGAAAGGTAGAGGAAAAACTAGAGGTCACTGATTTGGATGAAATTGATTCATATAGCGATTGGACAAGGTGGGATGAGGAAGCCCCATTGTTTATTGCAACAAGATTCTTGATTTTGAGAGGCAAGCAATGGAGGATGTCGTTGCAGCAGAAGGAACTATTGTTTGTCAGTGGATGATATTGATGAGGCAAAGGATGAGTCATCACCGTCCATGGTTTGAAAAATTTGACTCGGACTCAATTCAGCAGCCCGAAACTTCGACTCTTAGTTGGCACTCGGCGAAAAAACTTGACACACTCTATAATGCATTATAGAACATGAAAGTCTATTTTGACTATCAATATGTCATGATTCAAACATTACATACATGTCATATGATCCTCAAACTCTCACAATTTGAAATTTCATAGTTTCAAAATCAAATACTACACTATAATACAACAAAATTATAAATAATAAATGTACAAAAGCATTATAACTATTTATATATGATAATATGTCAAAATGAAAAAGACAACCAAATACAATCAACATTTTTGTCTTTCCCCTCCTAGTGTAAATTTTTCAAGCCTTGAACTAGAACGTAAGTTGATATCAAAATGGTGATAGAATGTTTCTTCAAAAGTGTCTTCATTTCCCTCCATTGCATCCAGTTTTGTTGCTTCAATTTGATGATTTAATCAACTTTGAATCCTTAAAAATCCTCTTTTGAAATCATCTTCCTACTATGTTGATGCTTAATTTGATGAAATGGGTGAATAATAGCAAAAAATGACCAAAAAAGGTTGAAGCTTCACTTAAAAAAGCGTGGTTGTCATGTTCAAGCGTCATATAGAAGAGTTTGAGCTCAAGACTTGGGAGTCTGAACTTGAGACTAAGAGAGTCTTGGAGTGGGTCTCAGCCAAATACTCTCCGAGATTCAGCCAGACTAGATGTGGGAATTGTTGATACTTTGGCCTTTACGACAAATATCCAATGACTTGGGGAATTTCGATAGGCATAAATAATAATATTAAATATTAGGGAATATTTAATATTTATTGTTTATAAAATAAAATCGATTTAAGGGCCCAAGTCGTCCCCTTTGGTTAAATGAATTTATTATTTGTCCAGTCGGCCTCTTGAGGAAGATATTCATTCTCATATAAATAGAGATTGATTCTTGGAGAAGATGTATCAAAAACATAACATACTATCTCCTCCTTCAAGAATCAATCATCCTTGAGTATTCAAGAGCAGCGATTTTAGTCTGGCAAATTCGAGCATCCTAGAGGAGCGAATTACAAGGGTGAGATCTTTGGATCGAAGGGCTGGTTGGATCTGCAATATTCATATTGGTGATATATATATATATATATATATATATATATATAGCTGCAATCTGGTCTGATCAGCAAACTTGTGCAAACATAAATAGTGCGCTTGAAGTATGAATTCAACCTGAAATCGGAAGTGAATTATATATTCAGCGATCTATGTCACAACCTGATTGTAAGAGCTGAGATAGTTTGATCCAGCATTGATGCATTATGGCATCTAGAGGAAGGTTGAAGATCAGCGATGAGGATCCTTAGCAAATCATTGAGCAACAAAGGCATCATTTCGGGGTATTATCCATCACTCTTTATTTTTGTTTATCCTGTGCTTAGTATTTGTTAGACCTCTATAGATTGATATATTCCTTGTTAAAATCTGAAATATACTAACAGGAATCTGGTTGACTTGGCTCAGCCAGCTTAGTGACTTGGGAGCTTGCAGAGTTTTATAAAGTACTTGGAGAGTCGTCAAACTAAATTTCTATCTACTAGCAGGATGGAGGTTGAGCTGAAGCCATGAGCAAAACCTTATATGCTGACCGAGGAGTCATATGTGAGTGTTTTTATTTTAAAAATTTGACAATCGATGCGGAGGGCTAGGGGATGTCCCCTAGGCATTCCCCTGTCCCCAAAATGTCCTGGAAATGGGGACATGCCTAAAAGGGCTAGGGACGCATTACGTGGTTGCCTTACCATTCAGCATATTTCTATTATTGGATGTGTTGTTCTTATCACTTATTCATCAATTTTCAGTATTGATTTTATACATTATAATAATAGGTGACTATCTACTAGAACTGATCACAACTACTCAAAATGGCCTAAAACTTTCTGATCTCTGATTCTGCGGTCATCCAAAGTCTGTGTATTTGACCACTTATATGGAACATGGGACCACCCAATTAAGCTCTTTATGGAGTTCCAACTTAATAAAACATTTTTAAAATCTTCTTAAACATATTTGGGACCTAGTTTGTGGCATGATTCAGCTTCATGAAACACAGTTGTACCTTAACTATTTTGTACACAACTCCTCTTACAAATAATGGGGAAGTAATAATCAGATTTAAAAAGCTGTTAAGCAGATTCGAAGGGCACTGTGGTTGGCTGGAGGTAGTGATGGACATGTGGGATTCAACATTTTAAATATTACAAATTTACAACTTTCAAACAAAAATCGTCAAATGCATGTGGGCCCACTTTATTAACATAATCTTACCTAAATGATAGTAATAAACTGGACTATATATAGTTTCTACACTTTCTAGGAATAGATTAGTGATTGAAAGGGGAAAAGCCATAAATACTTTTTGTTTATGCATTTTTTCTTTCTCTGATTAGCAACATTGTGGGTGGACCAAAATTAGGGTTAACTTTTTGGAGCCCACCATCACTCAAAATAATTTTAAATGAATTGCTGGATTGTTTCTCTTCAAGATGTTGCACCAAATATACATAACAGTAGCACTCTCAAATTCCTCTTATAGGATTGAATGAACCCATGCACTGGAAAGCTCAGAAAACAATTATCAAGGAATCAATATTCTCTAGATAGAATAATCATAGAAATTATATCATTAATGCTATTATTCAGTCTAGGGCATTTGTCTAAAACTTGTTCTTTTATGAATGTGTCAACAGAAGGGAGAAGCATCATCAGCACTGTACGAATTATTACACAAATTATTTGTAACCTGATAGATTATACCTTAGTTTGGTTTTCACTAAGTGACTTATACTATATAAATCAATCTATGGTCTGAATAAAATTGGTTACAGTGAATGAAACTATCTTCCAAATATGTAAATCCATGTCACTGAAATCTGTCTTTCTCTTGTACAGTTTTTAGAGAGAAATAGATTACGGGTGTCCAAACTTAGCCATATTTTGGTCTACTTATTCACTTTCTGCTGATTTTGTTCTTCCTAGGTTGGCCGAAAACCTTTTGATTTTGGCATTGGTTTGGTTTTCCTACTTTCCTCTTGTCATTTTGGTACTCTTTTCCTTCATGTCCACCTTTGGTTAATGTGTGCATTGTTTGGTGATAGCTATCATTATCGAGAAGTTATCCAATTGAGTTCATAAGTCAGTCTTTCAATTATTTTCTTTATTTAGCTTAATAATGTTCTCCCTCATGGTTGTATACACGATTTCTGCCATCCGTGTCTATGTAAATGATGATAATGCACTGTATTACAGGCTTATGTAATGTTTTAACACGAGTCAAGATATATTAAGATGATTGTTCAAGTATTGATTGAATCAGGAGTACCAACTGAAATTCTTTCTATGGTGGACGAACATGATCAATGTATTGGTTGCTTTAATCTATATGTATTTTTGATTGAAGTAACATTTAGATCTTCCTACTTGTGCTACACTGTAGTTCCATTGCTCTATTTTGGTCAGTTTTAGACAAAAACAGGTTCTTTTCTTTACGATCCCTGTTGTTCATTTCTTCTATTATTGAGCTCTCTAATAATGCACTTATTGCAGGGAGAGGAGGGTTCATTATCTTTAACAACCAAAGCACGGTCAGTAAATGCTACAAAAGGTCTCCCTGTAAATCATTGTTCTGGATTTCGTGCTGTGGCATCAACTGAGGATAGCGTGAGTCAGGCTGATGGTATAGTTTCATAGCCAAAAAATCGTAGGCACTCTTCTCATTATAGTTGTAAATGATACTTGCGTAATGTGGAAATATTTTACCATTCCTACCTTTTTGATAAATAAAAAAATGTATATTATATTTTACTTGCAGAACCCTAGACCATGCTCATAGCGACAGTAGGGATTACAAGTAAAGCAATGGTTCATAACTAAGATGATACCAAGTACCAAAAAGCCTTAAGATTTTATAATATAATTTATCAAGATTTCTAAACATATACACAAAGAATTACTATCTATACTTTAGCACAAACTGTAGGCATATATGGCTGAGAAAAGAAGTAACAAACACAAGGCAGCAATTTTACCCAAGATTCCTATTGATTGTGCATTATTATTTCCCATCTTGAGGTTGAGGATAAGAGTTACCATAAAATTCCAAGACTAGTCTGTATTGCATACCACTCTCTTGGAAATTTCAGTTCTTTAAGTGTGTTGCACTCACACTAGCATTGAAATTCTCAGCAGGGAGATCTTTTGTTAGCAAAGTTTTGTTTGAAAACATGAGATGAAAAGTCTCTTATCTTTGTGTTTGATCAGAACCAAGAAGTTTTTAAATTGCTTCATTCTGATTGAGAGTATTTTCATAAACATATCTCAGCATGTAAAGGCTATCTTCTTGTTTGGAAAGACAGCCGTTAGTGGCCTTTTGATTTTTCTTGATTTCTTGGAGGTTATAAAACAGAAGTAAAAAAGATGCCAAATGTTGCAATGCTGGATTATTTGGTCTTCCAGGGCCCTCAAAATTCCATTAAGGGAATTATTAATGTGGACCAGTGCTATAAGAATGGAGTCCTCAAAGTTCAAAGAGCTTGATGACCATTTTCCATCTTCCACTTTGCAATCAGAAACATGCATATGGGTCCATTCTTCAGCATGAGTGCTTGGTTTTTAGTATTCTAAAGTTGATTGCCGATACAGAGATGGGTAGATAGAAAGATTGTTTATCTACTTTTAGCATTATAAGGAAGGATAGGGGATGAAGGTGGTGCTTTGGGCCTATAGATCAGCTCAGCCACACAATCAACCCTAGTAGGTGTTCTAGGCTTAGTAATAAGATCGGATTGCACAAGAATGAAGGCAGAGGTGCAATTGGTCATAGACTCATACATTTGATGGGAGCTGATCCAAGTCATATTGTAGTTGCTTTATTGCTCTCACTAGTAATCAAGAAAAGGGGATAATCCTCTAAGTTTGACTCTCCATCCATGATGATTCTTACCACTGCATTAAACTTAATAAGTTGATTGTCCTTGTGGAAAGTAGCCATGTTTACAGAATTCCTCATTTTCCTCTTGTAGGTGAGAAGAGGCTTTTGTTTGGTATTTAAACATTCGCCAGTGCAATAAGCGAAGTCTACATATAGACATCTCTCAAGCATCCTGAGGCTTCTTATTACACTCATTTACTTCTTAGTGCAGCACTCTAAAGGGTACATTCATATCTGCAATATCTTAGGAATCAATGGCACTTATACAAAAATATATGTTTACTGTTGATCAAGAGAAATCAGAGTTGATCTGTGTTAGCACCCATGTTGAGATTATTGTGATCTGTTAATTTCATCACATTTGATTCAACATTAATACCCTCCTTTCTTACGTTGAAAATTTAAATGTTGGAGGAACCATTCCCAGCTGACAGGCACTCATCCATGATATCAGCAAACAAGAAAATCTTATGGCTTAAATGAGAAAAGTGGCTGCAGAATGTGAAAGGATATATGCGTGTGAAAAATATAGGCAATCTAGGCATATATCGTATCATGTCATTGCTACTTATCTTAAATTCGTACTCCACTGCACTGTAATGAGAAGTCTTGTCCTTTGTGGTGACAACAGTTCTGAAAATTATACACTAAACACAATTATAATAGCCATCTGCTTTGTTTTGAACACCTATTGAGAAGTGCTTACAAGGGAGATGGTGAGGTTTATAGGTTCTTTGTTAGAAAGTGTGTTGGGACCCCTTACCATTATGAAGGTATGTTTTTGGATAGGAAAGACATTAATAGCAAACATGGAATGAAGATAGAAAAGAATTAGTATGTTTTGCCATTAGTGAGCCTGTGACAGGTGGGAAGCAAAAATTGTTCATGTGGGCATTGATGATGGGGCTGGTATAGCTAAGTTGGTGGTTATGCACATTGAGTTGGGTGGATTCCATGTCAGCCAAAGACCCAATATGATCAGCCATATAGAGGATAGCACAAGTGATAGGAAGGCAGATATTCATATGCCTTTTCCAATGAAAAGAAAATAGAGAGCAGATGAGAATTCGGAGGCGGTGATTGAGCATTTTGATTGATGTTGTTATGAATTAATACCATTTGTTTGACTGACTACACTATGATCTTTTATTCTGTATTTATAAGAACATACGGTTACGTCCATTTGTAGAAAACAATTCTCCCCATCCATGGAGTAGCCAAAAAATGACCCATTTAGCCTATTTTATTACCAAAGGCTAATTTTGGGCTATATCAAGGAATAAATTAATTAATTAAATAAAGTTGTCCTATAAAGCAAATTTCATGGATGACTTGATGTAATTAATTTTATAAAGTGACTAAAGTGAAGTTAAAGGGAAATATTAAAAGTCACTTTATAAAGTGATTTCTTGTCCATTATGTTGGAAATAAATTTTCAGTCTTGGGAGGTCCATAATGAAGTGTCCCAAGGAGTGTATCTAAGGGGTACCCAAGATCACATCAACATCTAGATTTACCACATAGAATTCCTCTATGGACGCTTTCCCAAGGTGAACTCTAGTTAGAGGGTTTTCTTGGTGCATTGAATCATATATCCATTAGCCATGACCACTGTAAAACCCTTAAATTCCTTGGTTTCTGTCATGACCCGATTTTAGCACGTGAACAATATAAATGTATACACACACACACACACACACACACACATATATATATATATATATATATATATATATATATATATATATATATATATAGATAATTGTTTAAATATAAATATATATTTGACTATTTATTTAAATTCCTTATTTAATGAACAAAAGAAAGAAAATAATAATCAATATCCTTATATCTGTAATTGATATCTTTATAAATTAATTATTTAATATCATCTATATTATTAATATTATCCACATTTATAATATTTGATCAACTTCAATAATAAGCGATTCTATATGGACGATAAGTGAGTCTATAACTAAATAATATATGGACATTACAATCAATTACGTCCATATCAAGGTGACAGAAATTGTCTGTATCATAACCAATAAAGGGTAGGAACTGCATTATCACAGTCTACACTCAGAATTAATCAACAGTGTTATTAATCAAAGGCTCAATATCAGCCAGAAGGTATCATATTAATTCCTAGGAAGACGTCAAGAGTCTGCATCAATATTAGTCTCAGAGAGTAAAGAGTTGACCAAAACCAACGCTGCCTGTATAAATAGTAATCAATTGGAAATAGGGATGGTTTGGAACGATAAAGAAACAACAAATGAGACACGTCACTAAGAATAATGTTGAATGGAGGATCAATTATGAGTGCAAGTCTAATCAATAACTATACTTGTCATGAAGAGGTGCGATTAGTAAGGAAGTCGTAACGAATCGACATTAGACATGTCTTTTGGAAGCAACTCATCGTTCCACTTGGGAGATATATGAAGGCACATTTCCACTTCAGCATGTTGATATTTCAGACTTATACTTAGGGTTTTCAGTTTATAATAATTCCTTTAAAAAAAAAAACAATTATACACTAATACAAAATTGATAAAGAGAGAGAGTGGATAATACCCGGTTTGTGCTGTTTCAATCTTCTTACAATTTGATGCTGATGATCATCCAGTATGCTGCTCCAGATTTCCTTCTTCTAATGTGCATGAGAAATGAATAAATATTATTCAATGTCTAACTGCTGTAATTATCAAATTCGGATCTGCTTATGGAGTGAATATTCTGCACATGTTATGTTTTCTATGTCATCATATTCACTCCACAAAATACTTATTATATATATGATCAGGTCATGACCAAAAGACACACCTTATCATCAATGATAAGGGCCGACTTGAAATAGCTAAGAATATTTCTCAAAACAATAATACAAGTCGTCCCTCTTTAGAGCAATGTTTCTTATCTTCCATTCATATTTTAATACAACATATCGATGACATGTATAATGAGATAAATAAAATAAATATATTATTTATCTCAGGATATATATCATAGATTTGATCTTTCCGAAAAGGCCACAAATATCAACACTCCCTCTTGGTCTTGAGGGAAGATCAAATAACTCTCAGATATCAATCTTACGATGCATAATCTCACAATGGATCATAATCACAATAATATCATTATCTTAATGCCATCATAATGAAAACATAATTGGAGTGAATTGCATCATCATAATCATAGTAAATCCATAAATGAATAGTATGCATTATTAGCACATAAGGCATCATAATATCTTAACAAAACATAACCATCATAGCATCATATCCATGAATCATCACTGGATAGCATCATATGACATAATCAACATAGCATCATAGAAAACGTAACCATATCACACGGGTCAACACCCAGAGCTGAGCTCTTAGAGAAAACATAACTATATCATACGGATCCATATCCAAGGTTTCACATAAGGATATCAATAACGGGTCATTACCCAGAGCCAAGCTCTATTATCAATACCGGGTCATCGCCTGGAGCCAAGCTCTATTATCAATAACAGGTCATTGCCCGGAGCCAAGCTCTATTATCAATAACAGGTCATCGCCCGGAGCCAAGCTTTATTATCAACAACGGGTCATCGCCCGGAGCCAAGCTCTATTATCAATAATAGGTCATCGCCCGGAGCCAAGCTCTATTATGGATTGCCCCAATCCGGCGCATCTATCCATGCCACAATAGTGGATTGCCTCTATCCGGCGAATCTATCCACACTATGGATTGCCTCAAGTCAGCGCATCTATCCATGCAACAATAGTGGATTGCCTCAATCCGGCGAATCTATCCACGCTATGGATTGCCTCAATTCGGCACATCTATCCATGCAACAATAGTGGATTGCCTCAATCCGGTGAATCTATCCACGCTATGGATTGCCTCAATTCGGCGCATCTATCCATGCAACAATAGTGGATTGCCTCAATCCGGCGAATCTATCCACGCTATGGATTGCCTCAATTTGGCGCATCTATCCATGCAACAATAGTGGATTGCCTCAATCCGGCGAATCTATCCACGTTATGGATTGCCTCAATTCGGCGCATCTATCCATACTTCACACGCTCTAATTTCAATGCCTACAAAAAAAGGTTAGCATAACAACAAAACCATATCATAGCGAAGAATCATATTCTCTCCAAAGAAGTAATATTCAAAGTAAAACACAACATTTTAGGAATTTGTAGGCCCATATAAAACTCCCTCTTAATCTGGAATCTTACTTGGAAATAATTACTTGTAATTTAGTTCTCAAAATTAATATTACTCACTGGTTTCTGTAAATAATCCACCTCTCTCTTTGTCTTAGCAAGAGTAATATATATGAATTCTGATTCTAACTCAGTTATTTTCTTTATCTCCTATTAGTCACGATCTATATTGATCTGATCAGTATCTCATGTATTTTAAAACAATAATTCTTATAGCAAGTTAAATCTGATATGAATTCATACTGATAATCCAGTACTCTTATCCTACAATCTGAACTGAATATTGTTTAATCACTTTCTTGGATTTAGGGACCAAGGGACAATTACCTAAACTTTCACCCTTACTCTATTGATTACTTACTCTTTAGTCCAGTAAAGGAAGTCATATAGATTATCAACTGTTGTTTAGTGTGAGAGGATATGTCTGATGATATATCAATCGATTTATTTTGTTCTCGGCAATGCTTCCTATATCTGCTAGGTGAATTTGATTATTGAAATATGATATGGTGTTGTCTCAAACCATATCTCAAATGATTGCAATTTCAAGTTATGTTGTTCTTTCAGATATATTATTTTCACTCAAGTTTGTATGATATGTTTTAATTAACTCCTTGGGTGGAAATCTGTATTGTTGTGAGTGAGTCGGCCATCTTAAAAGACTGATGCTTTTGTAAGGTCGACCGTGAAATCTTACTCCTTTATTACATAACCTCTACATCTTTAACAACACTAATCACTCCATACTAAACAGTAAACTCCATTATCGATGCATACATTAATTTCTAATACCTCTGCTACATATCACTGTATCTTAATTTTATTTCCCTTCAATTAATATCTTGGGTTTATATGTATGAAGTATAGTGATTGTCAACTTTCTGTGTGCTACAGATTGGATTGGATTTGCTGACTGGATTACTAAATAACTAAGTTTCTTCCTCTACCATATTTGTAAGATCTTCTTCTTATATGTCTACAATATTCTCTTTTATCTTTATACATTCCTGTAAGAGTTCTCCATACATGTTCGTATCTGCTTCACTCAAGCTTACATTCCTATGCAGAAAATTTGAGGTACGAACAGAAAAATCTGAAATTACAGATGTTTGAACTATTATCTGTAAAATCTGTTGCAATGTCATTGTAACTGAGAGACCTGCAAACTCTAAGGTTATGCCTTAGAATTGTGGCTAGAAAATACCGAGACTTCCGATAAAAACCCGACGACAGCATAATTACTGCTCAAAATGTCTGAAATAAATCCCAGAAATTTGCTTTGATACCATGTTGATATTTCAGACTTATACTTAGGGTTTTCAGTTTATAATAATTCCTTTTAAAAAAAAAACAATTATACACTAATACAAAATTGATAAAGAGAGAGAGTGGATAATAGCCGGTTTGTGTTGTTTCAATCTTCTTACAATTTGATGCTGATGATCATCCAGTATGCTGCTCCAGATTTCCTTCTTCTAATGTGCATGAGAAATGAATAAATATTATTCAATGTCTAACTGCTGCAATTATCAAATTCGGATCTGCTTGTGGAGTGAATATTCTGCACATGTTATGTTTTCTATGTCATCATATTCACTCCACAAAATACTTATTATATATATGATCAGGTCATGACCAAAAGACACACCTTATCATCAATGATAAGGGCCGACTTGAAATAGCTAAGAATATTTCTCAAAACAATAATACAAGTCGTCCCTCTTTAGAGCAATGTTTCTTATCTTCCATTCATATTTTAATACAACATATCGATGACATGTATAATGAGATAAATAAAATAAATATATTATTTATCTCAGGATATATATCATAGATTTGATCTTTCCGGAAAGGCCACAAATATCAACACAGCAATGGGGGGGATATAATAGAAATATATATATTGATTATAAGGAGATGGAAGGGGTCAGTCTATATTATGTAACTGGTATTGTAAGGAAGATATCAGAGGGAATATAAAGATTATATAGAATATGTTGAGACTCTTAAAAGGGACATAAGAAAGAATAACCCTGTGAATATGGAAAATATTGTCTTACAGAATATTATATTCTGTAACTGAATTCTATATAGTATGATGACATCAGAATTATATATATAGTATAAAGATATATATAATATAGTTGGATCATAAATGTATTAACATATATATTAATATTATAATATATATAGTATTTATATATGAATAACAGCAATATCAGGAATATATATATATATATACATACATATATATGAACTTACATATATCTAACATTTATATATAGATTAATAATAATAAATCACAAGTACATATATATGAACTAATATATATATATTAAATTTATATATGTGCTAATATTAATGAATCAGAAATATATATAGATTAAGATATATACTGTTATATATATAAATAATATTCAGAAACATAGGGGCTAATATATAGACCATTTGTATATGTATATTGTTAAGATTCTAATATATATATATATATATATATATACGGTTAAATTAATATCACTTATATTATGGAGGAGGTATTAATCTATATTATCTGGTAAGGAATTAAGATAATCAGATATCCCAAACGTAATATAAATTGATTTCGATTACTACTTCAGACACGAGAATGGAAGGCAGAGGCTGTTAAATAATTTGAGATCAAAGTATAAGATATAAACTGGATATATGTAGTAGATTTCAATTGCCTTGGTTATTGATTGAATCTACATATTTGAATATCTATATATATTGAACTAGCAAGTGTGAATAGGAAGTGACGTGACTGTTCACATTTGAAATGGCATGTTTGTTCACAATGAAATGATGCGACAGTTCATAACAATTATCAGATTGTATTAATGCAAATCACATTAGTTATTTTAATATATATAGTCACTTATCGTGACTGTCCAAATAATACTCACTGATAGTTTCGTATCATTTCATTATGATAATAACATAGTATTGTTACATACATATTGTTTCATACGTATCGTTCCATAATAATGATGTTGTTACATATTGTTTCATACGTATCATTTCACATAAACAATGCTGCAGTAAACATGATAGTTAATACTGTCAATGTAGAGAATAATACGGATGACTGATATCAGTTAGGTTGATAGTAATACATGCTTCCATTAAACCGATACCTATCGGTATTTGATGTTTATAATGCAGTGTTCATAAACCAATATAATCGGTATTAAATAAATCATATCAAATGTTATTAGTAAGGTTGAACATTAATTATGTCTATTTACTCTAATATTATAAGTACGTATATTAATATAATAATAATGTCCATCATTATATATATTAATATATTGCATATAATATTATGATCATTTTATCTGATCGAAGCTATAAACATCAACAGAGGCCACCAAAGAGGGGCAGTCTAAATCCAACAAGATAGTTCCCAAGATAGGGTAGGGACCAGCCCCTTCTTTAACCTTGAGAGCTTGAGCTCGAGACAGGTTAAAGGCTGAATCTGTAAACTGTGAGGGAGTCTATTAATGGTCTCTAAGTGCTTTGGTTTGCCTCCAATGTCTTCTCCCTTCTCAAGGATTGAAGTAATAATAAGGTCAGTCTTGTAACATGGATTGGAAATAGCCAAAATTCGTAATTCGCTATCTATTCTTTATTTTTACTCCAAATGGTAATGTTAAATTATATGGGGACATTACAGTTTCCAATTTCATTTTTGTAACTAGATTCTTGTCAATGAAGTTGTGGGATGCCCCACTATCCACAATGGCAATTAACTTTTGTCCTTTTAGAATACTTTTGATCCAAAATGGGTGGTGTTTGGAAGTTTGTAAGATGGTGGCTAGGGTTCCATGGTCTTCATCGTTGTATCTCTTTTGCTTCTTTGTGGGACATTGCTTATATGTTATGTATTTGGCTTCCTTTTCTACATATGTGTCCGAGTTACCATTGTTCTTTACACTTAAAGCACAAATTTCTCTTTCTTTGGTCATCTCGTTGTCTTATGAGGTTTTCTCCCTTGCACACATGCCAATGCTCCCATTTCTTTTTACAATGAAAACATGTGTTTAGCGTTACAGGTAAAGTGAACTAATGCATAATACTACAAATAGAAGAGACGTAACAGATACAAATAAGTGCAATGAAATATCAAAGAACTACCACTTGTTCCATTAATGCCATGAAACAAATTTACATGCACCATTCACAGTAATGGTAATACCAACGATGCTGATGATTTACTGACTCCATAAGTTACATCCAAAGGTGTACATATAGTCCCTAAGGGGGTGCGACGTGAAACGTCGCGACCACAACTACCTACCCCTCGGGTGAACACAACTACCTACCCCTCGGGTACCCCCCATGATGTTGTCGGTATATTTTGTATGTACGGGTGTTGTGTAATAAACTTATGTTAATCTCGGCAGTTAGTACCGAGAGTGTGAACCGTTACGACGTGACGTTTCGGTGGTGTCTCTTCGGAGGTTATATGTACACATTGCTTTGAGTGTGAATGACATGATTTGGTTTTCTGAGTACTTTATGTTTACCGAATTGCAATACTTTCCTGTGTTCATGTTTATCAGTTAATGTGTGTTTATGCAACTATTCTTGTTGACCCGAGAGGGAAAACAACAGCCACTATTAACTATAGTAATCCTCCTGCCGTAGCTCAAAGTCTCTCAAAACGCAAATTGAAACTCTGATGATTTGCGCAAGTTAAACTATAAAACGAACTGAAGAACAATTAAATAATGCAACATAAGGAAACATCATTCAATCACAAGACTCGCAACACAAAGTTTGGAAAATCTTTTTTCTTTCATTCACTTTTGAAAATTTGCACAATGAAACACAAAGTTTTCAGCACACAAGTTTCTCAAGCATAGCTTTCTTGCTCGAAACAAAAGATAAATATTTACAATGAGCTTTCTCCTTTATATAGGAAAAGAGGAGAGAGAAAAGTGGAGAGAAAAGGGGAAAATCCTCAACCACTTTAATTTATTCAAAAGCTAACTAACTAAACACCTTTGACTTATTCAAAATTGCATGCCTAATGCACGTGCAACTTGATTGTATGAAGCGATTATATAGGTACATGTTTATCCTGTATTTACAAAAGTTTTGCTTCAATATACAATGTCATATCTATTCTATTAAAGCATAAAGTATCTGAGACATTTTAAAAACGTCTTCACAAAGTATCTACAAAATCTCCAAACTTTTGTTGGGATTCACGGACAACTACTTCATCTAGAGCTCTTGTATGTTGTGCAATAACCGTCACTTTTTGAATTAAGCTTGCACTTTCAGAGATAGCATTCCCATACTCGATCCGATGGTCTTGTAGACTATCTAGTGAAGTTTTGTAGCTGGTTAGTGTATGAATCATGTTGAAGTCAAAGTTATCCACCTCCAGCTGTAAGTGAATAACTCTTGTGAACATTGCCAAAACATCTCTATCTTCAATGAGTTCACCACCTTCAATGATTAATTGGCACTTGAATTGATGAAAGCAACCATTCATCATGCTCTCATAGCTATTAAGGTGTTCCATTGCTCCATTACTTTTCGTCATCAGTCCTTGCATAACCTGTTCTTGATTAACCATTAGATGTAGATAATTATAGTCATATGCATATGCGTAGGCTTGGAATGTATTTATTGCTTCCAAGAGATTCTTATGGGTAGTGCTCTATGGGATGACGTGTCGATAGCGTGGTTGCTTAGAGTGGATCTTATATCCCTCAAGCCAAGAATCGGGAATTCTATGAAGCCTGACCTAGAGGCAGCTTTAAGAATCAAATCCCCCCTTACTAACTTAGAGTAGAGTATGAGTCATGTAAATATTGTGTAATATTTTGTACTAACGTCAGTTTTGCAAGAAATTATAAAATGAGAATAAGAAGGGACATTACACTATCCGTGGGATCCGGGTGGACTTTTGTGTTGCATTGGTTTCTGACGATTGTTTGGGGACAAGCAATCTTGGAGAGGGAGGACTGTAATGCCCCCTTTTTAGCATGACCATGATAGTGGATGGATTTAGCCTATTACTGGGTCCTTGTAGGGTAATATTGGTGATTAGAGGACCTTGTTGAGGTTTATGGCTCTATTTGGTGGGACTTACTATTTATAATAAGTCAATGGATGGTTCCGATGAGCTCACATGAGTTAGAGGAGTTGAATGATGCTCTCAATTTTTATTTTTGGCTTCTGGTTTGGTCTCCAAGAATCTTGGAGGGATCGTATATTTTTAGTAAGTCACCCCGTCAAATTCATTCATTGTCTTTCTCCATCAAGATCACGCTTGTGCTGTTAGATTTCAATTCTAATGCTTCTTTAGCCATTTTTGCAAGATGGGTGAATTATGATTATTATTTAATTAAATATGCCAAGGTTGTTATTTTTGCTGGTATTCTATATTGGTCAGCTTAGTGCCATAGCTCGTTGGAACCGGATTGAAAAGTTTTAAATCTTGGGCACAAGAAACAATGACCTTGTGTGTCAGAATATCATGATATTGATGAAAAGGTCATTTTTGGAGCCAAAGGGAGTTAATAAATTATGTTATTCAAATATTTGCTTAAGTATAAAGCAAAGGGCATTTAAGTGAAAAGTGTGTGAGAGAAGCTATTTGCCTTTGGTGTCTTGAAGAAGATATCTTTTATTATAAAAGCAATGCTTTGTGCAAGAGAGATTCATTCTTGGCTATTGATTTTAATTACATGGAGAATTTGCTGAAGAGTTTCAACAAGGGTGTGTGAGGATTGATTCCTCTCTGTTTTCTCTTTGAATCACTGAGAAATTGTGGTGAATTGTGCTCTGAACATCAGGGCATTAATTCTGATTATTCTGATTACAATTTGGTGTTGTTGTTTACCAAATTCGTTCATTATTTGCTGCAAGTTGACCAGGGTTTCTTGGCGTCTCATTTACCTTCCAAGTCTGTTACACACTATGTTTTTGGAGGGTGTTTAGTGGTCTAATTTGGGTTGGGTCATCACCATTTGAGGAAGCAGTGATTTCTTTATGGCTGCAAAATGAAATAAAAGGGCAGCGTGTGTTGAAGGGCTGCGTGCATTCATTCTTGGGCAGCCGTCTTCCCTATACAATGCAAGCATCATTTTATTCAACAAAGAGCTGAACCCAGTCAAAAGAAAGAGATGATGTATATTCTTAATTGTATAGTTAGCAAGGAATCAACACACATATGTAAGATGATGTTGCAAGAAAAAGAAACTACAGTAAAACTAAAAGACGTAAGAGAGAGCACACTTTAAAAAAAGATTTGTTACTTTCTTTTCTGCCACCAAAGAAGTGTTGTAAGGATGTTGGCCATTGAAAATTGTGCTGCAAAACAGACTTTTCAAATGTTAGTTGAGCCAAAGAAAAAGGTTTAAATGGTCTTTAAAGCTATATCATAATGGGCTAATGAGCATGAAAGAGAGATTTGAAACTCTAGAAACAAAGGGGCAATATGATGATAGGAAGATGAAGGAAATTGCAAAATCCCACTTCAAGCTTTAAAGGGAGAATAACATACACAACAAGCAAGTATTAAACCTACAAAATATCATGGAAAAGGGACAGCAAGAGTTGGCCACAATAAGCAAGATTTGGACTAACTAAAACAATAGGAGAAAATAATCCAAAGGTGCGAGAAGGAAGTGGCATGACACAAATAAAAGAGATTCAATCTGCAATTGCAAACATGGAAACTAAAGAAAGTCAGTTTGGAGACCAGCTTGAAGATGCCAAATCTAGGGTACAAGTTGTAAGTAGACTGTTAAGCAAGCAAAGAGAAGCCACAGAGGAACAAATTAAGATGCAAATTAAAGAAGTAAATTTTATATCATTATCAAAACATTTTAGCAAGGGACTTCCTTAAAGATCAGTTGTAATGGGCAGGTTATATCCATCAAGCAAATAGGTTTGTAAAAAGAATAGAGGGGAGGTGTGGGCATGTAAGAGATATCATGAGAAACTAGAGGAAAAGAACATGATTTAAAAGAACATAGGGTCTCTTAGAGAAACACGTATATAAGTAGATTCAGACTTGACCATAGCTCATCAAGAACAAAAGAAGGCATGGAAGAGAGTGAAAGCAGCAAGAGATGCAGGGAAATGTGCATGGTTGAAGAATGGAAAAGCTCAAATCAATGATTGTTTGTCACACAAGAGATATGGATTTAGGGTCCCTTAGGAATACCTACATAGTTAATTGGAACTATAGAGGTTACTTGTGGAGAAGGAGTCTTGGGTTGGGGCCCATAGCAGATGGGAAAGACATTATCATTCTTGTAAAAATGCATGAACAAGATAGCTGCAAAGTTTTAGACTTTGAATGGTACAAGAAAAACTTGGTTTGGAATTAGGGGCTGAAATTTATAAAGGGCAAGGGGTGTTAAAGTGCTAATTAGAGAAACATGGTGTGGAATCATCAAAGTGGAAAAAGAAGACCCAAGTAAGCAGTACATATGGTTTAAAATAACAGAAAATGAGGTAACAATGAGATTAGTTGCTTGCTACTTTGCACCAAGAGATTTAGGGGATTCAAGAAAAGAAAGTTAGAACATGAAGATCCGTAAGCTTTGTTAAAAATGACATTTCAGTTTTCAGCACCTTTGAGGGGGATATTTTTAATAGTGGACTTTTATGCAAGTACAACCAACAATCAATCTCTTCAGCTAAGAAGCAAAGAGGGATGGGACCACAATCCATTTTGGCCAAAGAAAAGATAATGTTGGTTTTGGGAGAATGATCAATAGATGGACAATGGAGTGTTATGCACTTTCGGGCAGAATTGTCAGGATTATGTAGTTTGTCCAATATGGTTATATGCAATGGCATCTGAGCATGGCCAAATTCACGTGGTATCACTTGTAAAACATAAAATGGTCAAAGTAGGGCGGACTATGTTATTTAGTCTTAGAGCTGCATTTCAAGTTGATGGAGTTAGATATTGGGGACTGTCTTATTGAGCTGAAATCTAATCATAAACCACTATTTGTTAAGCTTGTCATTCTCACAAACAATCAACAAAGAGAACAAGTTGATTCTAGGAGAAAGAAGGTCCATCACCAAAGTAAAATCCTTATGAATCAAGAAAACCAAGAATTTATCATAGTGTCCTTTAAGCAGCATTTTCAGGAAGAAAGCAACATTATAGAGAATCATGCAGCAGGAAAAGCAAGTGAACCTTTAAGCAACAATATGTTGATCCTATCAATGTTTAGGGCATTAAGTGCTTGCGAAAGATCTTGGCCTACAAGGGGTTCTATAATGGCTAACCCATGGTATGACAGGGAGTGCAAGGCTCCAAAATGATCTTTGAAAGAGTGGGATGAACAAAGAAAAATAAAAAGCTTATGAGAAATTGATCCAGACCAAAACAGAAATATATGTGAACAGAAAACTGATCAAGAGTGTTTAAGGTTGTGCTTAGCCCTATTTGTTGTGCTTCGCCATGTTGAATTTCAAAAGGGTGGCTTGAAGGGACAAACCTAAATGCTTCCCTTTTCTATAAATGACTTTGATAATGACTTCAATACAACACATTTCAGGGGAGAGCTCAAACATGTCATTTTACTATTCAAAATATCCAATGGAAGAGGAAGTCATGGATGTATAAGGGTCTGAAATCTGAGCAACTCTCATTCTTTTATGCAAATCCTTGTTAAGGATTCTTTTCATATAGGCATCTGTTTCAAATTTTCAATCGTGATAGCCAAGGTGGATCTTCATAATTTGGATTGAGTAAAATCTACAAACAACTTGGCAAATATTTATCTGACTCCCTTTTGCCAAAATGGGTCAACTTTTCTATTGGATAATATCATCACACCATCATTACATGCATTAGTTCAATAACTTGTAAGATCGAAACATTGCCTACCATGTCCATCAAATTTTCATTTGTCTGATAAAATCTACATTGTTGAAATTACAATTTTTCCCACTGATTCTAGGTACAAAACATCCTAACATCAGAATCACAATCAGGACTGGAATGCCTAGAGAAACATCTAGGGTTCAGTATTTTTGGTGTCGAAATGACTCCATGAAATGCGTCTTACACCCTCACAATTCTAGCAGTAATGTGGCATTTCCAGACCAATTACAAGCATAGTTTGACTTTTGAAAAGGAAAAACAGTAAAACCTAAAACAATGCATTTCACCCCCATTAAATGCTTTTACTCATTTTTATCATGCAGCGGACGAGAACAAGATGGGCTTTTCCCTGTTTTGCAGCAAAATCAAAGGCGACATTTTAGCAGTTTGCAGATAGTTGACACTTGATTCTCCTCTCCATAGTGCATGAACAACACAGCCAACAATTGACATTTTTTTAAGCTGCAACCTGCAACTTAAAACTAGTCAGGAATGGAGATATTTGAAACCTTAGGACAAACTGAAGCATTCACATTAGAAAACGGTAATCACCATCATAACCTGCAATCATATCTTTTTATCCTGGGAGGAAAAACCCTGGTTTGATCACTCTACAAACCCGCACCTCTTGTAAACATCAATAATAATCAATCAGTTCTGTATTTATTATTTAATATTTAAACAGTACACTATATATGTAATATTAAGTCTTGCATTTAAATATTTAATACTTAAATAGTATCTAGATAATAACTAGAGATATTAATTAAAAAATAGCACATTTAATCATTATATAGTAAATTCAAATATTATATAATTTTATATTTATTTTCTAAGTTACCGATTCGGGTGCGGATGCGAGATGTGGATGCGTTTTTTTTTTAGGGGATGCAGATGCGTTTGGATGCGTGTATATATATATATATTTTAAAAATATATATATGTGCAAAGAAGTGCAAGAAATCTGAAATATACCAAAATAAATCATTTGATAGTATGAATCAGATTATCAGAATATTCAATAGTTCAACAACTTCAACTTAAAACTTCATAGACACAAATATTCAAATTGAAAGAAGTTCAATAACTAATTACAAACTCAAAACTTAGTTCATCATTCAATGTTTCACTGTTTATCAATCAAGGATTCAAGACTCAAGACTCAAGATTCACTAATCAGATTGAGAATCATAAGGATTCTCAAGAAAATCCGCATTCTCATTATCTCCAACTACTACAAGTTCGAGATCATTTGAACCAAGAATGGTTCCACTTGTGCTAGATGCACCATGTGTCATGGTATCATCACCATCATCTGTGACTGTAGTAAGATCATGAAGCATTGCATCCAAGTTTGCACACTCAGGGGCTACATCCCAAAGCTTGGTTGACCCTTGTATTCATTCTCGTTACATGACAAAAGACGCAAGTTGGTATGAATGTAAACCAAGTCCTTAGCTTTCTTTGAGCCCAACCAGTTGCGCTTCACTGAATGGATATAGGAGTATGTACTCCAATTCCTTTCAGCAGCAAAAGAACTTGCCACCTGAATAGTGTTCACAAAATTAAACATACAAATGAAAAACAATTTAAAGAATGTTAAACACTAAATTGTAGAATACAAGTGGTAAACAAAAAACAAAAAATAACTTACTTGTGACAGGATCTTGATTGCAAGACCTTGTAGATGCTTGTATGGTTGACCATACATGTACCACCAAGTGATAGCTCCTATTTTATATTGGTCCTTTATTGCAAATGTAGACATTTTTAAACTCGAAGCAAATAAGCCAAATCCTTGCGTCACTGTGTTGTGCATTCCATCATCTGGGAAGAGCCTTGTAAAAGCTTTGTAAACCATTAGCAACTTCTTCATCTGCATATGGTGCAACTCTTCCTGGTATACCAAGTACATGCTCACTATAGTACCTTGGAGATAAGGCATATGCGAGGAGGTGCAATGGGGTAGTCATCTTCTCCCAACGATGATGAATGATTGCCTCCACCTTATTGCATAAGGCTTCACATTTTGTGGGGTCATTCTCATATTTTTTTATGGAAACTTTTACCTTCTCAACCATGGTGTCCATGCTATCATACACATCCCCCAAGCAAGGTGTATTTGTATCGGCAAAGCAGAGCATGATCATGATAGGGTCGGTGAAATCCAATACAAATTGCACACGAGCCCACCAACTGTCATCCAAGACCAAAGCCTTGACCTTTTGGGCTCTTTCTGAATTCGAAGCCTTCCATATACCCCACTGGTTAGAAATAACCATTTGGCTTAATGCTGTTTGCACCTTGACAAGTCGTCTCAAAACAATAGTATCAGATGCAAAACGGGTCTCAGCAACCTAACCATAAAGCAAGTTAACGTTAACAATATGTCAATAAATATTAAGCAAAGTTATATACAATTTGATAATTGAACATGAACATAAAATTTATTCAAATTAAATAAATAAATGAAATTTACTAATTTAGCTATTACAATTTGAATTTACCTTCAACAGCTCCAATTTGGAGAATGATCTAAATATGGATTGTGACATATGGTGGTCCGTCACAAACATTTGTATCTCCTCCCCCTCTTCGTAAATTTGCTTCACCCAATCTATTTGAATGTCAATTTGTTGCATGATCAAGTTAAGGGAGTGTATTGTGCATGGTGTCCAAAAAATATGGTCATACCGACCCTCAATCAAAGCACCTGCACCCCTACAATTTTTGGCATTGTTTGTAACCACTTGTACCACATTCTCACTACCCACCATCTCTATGGCCTCAATGAGAATTCTACAAATGAATTGTGAATCCTTCACCTGCCCTTCACAATCAACAGCGCTCAAAAACATTGACCCTTTGAGGGACATTGCAATCACATTAATCAATGGTCGATTTCTTGTATCTTTCCATCCATCAGACACAACAGTTATACCCGAAGTTTTCCAAGAATGTTTAATTGGTTGACGAGCCCTCTCTATAGAAGTCCTCTCTTTTTGCAACAGAGTGGTACACACCTTTTCATACCCAGGACTTACGTAATCAGTTGGGGCTTTATTGATGGCTTCCACCATTTCCTTCCAATATGGTGATCTTACCAAGTTGAAAGAACGACCATTGGCATAAAGACAATGTGCAATGGCCTCATCAGCAAGATCTCTTGCCTCCATTTTAAATGCACTATCCAATGGGCCTCTTTTGCGGGCTGTAATTTCTACTTCTTCCTCTTCCTCTCCCGGTACAAGTACTTGCAAGAATGGATGTTTGGAGGAGACAATTGGTTCATTGGGTAATTGCATTTTGTTCTTTCCGGATGGAGGTTGATAAAAACTTTTTTTTGATCTTTTAACCAAATTATCAGCCTCTTCTTGTTCTTTTACAAGTGAAGCTATTTGTGCATTAGACACCCCCTTCCCACCTATGCGTTTGCACATTGCAATACCTTTTCCAGCAGGGCCCATAAAATGAAGTTTGACCCGAGAATATGAGCTATTGAATGGTTTGCCTTTGTTACTTTGACAATAATTGCACTTCCAAAGATACGAGCCACCTTCTGAAACCTGTGATACTTTTGTGGTATGTCTCCATAAAGGAGATCCTACATCAATATTAAAATTATCGGTACTTTGCCCTCCCACTGAACTTTGACTACCGGTGGTGGCCATTCTTACGCAATACAATCGATTTCCTTGCTATAATAAAAATAAAAATAAATATAATTTAGAAAAAAACTATGAACATCAAGCTTACAAGTGCAAAGCAATGATACAAAAATAGTCTAAAACAAATAGCTAAACTTGTTTCATTATTTCTTTTTAAATAAAATGAAAAAAAACTTGAAATATTTCTTCGCAAATTTGAAAAAATTCATCAAAACCTCAAAAAAATCCATTAAAGAACTCAAGAATGGGATCAAATGCTTACCTTTGATGCTGAAAACTCCTCTGTGGAAGCTATCTCTCACCCCACGAACGATCCTCTTCGAAAATAATCACCTTAGCTTCAAAATCGAAAATGGAGACAAAATGAGAAGAGAGCCATGCTGCATACAAAATGAGAAGGAAAATGTTTGAATGGCCTCTTTTAGGGCCGTTTTAGGGTTTAGGAGACAAAGAATCATTAAAAAATTGTTTTTAACACATGTTTTATTGTGTTTTTAAGTTACTTTTTCACCCAAAAAAACATCTGGGTCTGCGGATTTTTTTTGATGCGCCCGGGTGGCACCCGGATGTGCTTCCGGGTGGCATCCACAAGGCACCCGGCTCCACTTCAGCACCCGAACGCATCCGCATCCACTTCCAAAGCTGGATGCTACGCATCGGCTTCTGAGTTTATTTTTAATATTTTTTGTATGATTAAATTTTAAAGACCAAAATTAAACCTAATAGACTAAAATGATATTGAATATACTATATTTTTAAATATAAATCATAAATTAGATTTTATAATTATATTTTGATGTTTTTTGTTTGGACACACCTAAACCATACCCATCCTGCCCCAAAAAATCTGTCATACCAGTGCACCATACCCACGTACCTTTACCCGATTCAGCAACTTTGTGTGTGCATGCGTCCTTTAAAGCTAAGCATGTAGGTTGGATGTGTATACAAGAGAAAAGGGCTAGCAGGTGCTGGCTTACATGTATATTAAATTTAACTGTGTTTTCACATGCAAACATCTGTAAGAACTTACACTCTTATATTGCATATCCCTAACACAGGATTGCCACATTATTATGTTTGTGTACATGCTTGTCGACTTCAAGATTACTGTCAATTTCTCAATTTTGAGAGATTTCTTCTTGTTCGTTGGAATATTTATTTGTATTTATCTTTTTTGTTCAGCTTCTTTGAATGTCTTATATTATCATTTTCTACCATGGGAAGGCCATTTATTCTCAAACATGAACGGGGGATGTTTTCTAGTGATATCATCCTACAAGTGGCATGTTGAAGGAAAATCCAATCACTGTGAGTGGTAACATGAATAAAGTTGTAGTGAATGCTATATAATGGCCGAGTGTAACAAGTTGGTATGATGAATAAAGTTATCTTCAATTCATATCCTGATATGTGGCCATTTTGTAGGAGTTCTTCGTGAAACTTTCAGTGTTGATATTGATGCAGCAGATTATGGTTTTCAACCAACTCAAACTCCCAGGACTGATAGATCGGTATAACTCTGACATGTTATTAAGTTTTGGTTCATTTACTCATATACACATACTATATAGGACATTTCCATTGACAAAATGGTCATTCAAGGAAATTGTCACTTGAGCAGGTTGCAAAAAATATTGAGCTAGGATTATCTGCACTTCGGGGTGAAAAAGGTCCAACCTATGATCGTATACTGTTGAATGCGGCTGTGGCTGACCACTTACTAGGATGCTCAGGTGCATCTGATATGCTTTCTGCTCTGGAAAGATCAAAAGAAGCTATTGACAGTGGAAGGGCATTGAATACATTATTAAATTATATTAAGATGAGTCATAAAGTGAAGCCACCAAAATAATTCCAAAGTTGCATTGCTTGCTCAATCGCCATGCAAATAATACAACCGAGTTCATCTGGGTTCAAAGGGAAATGATACTTGGTGAAGGAATAAATGCATGTACAACATTTTTGTCCAAGACACATTTTGAGATACTTGTCAGCTTTGAAAGCCTGCCAGATTAAGACTTTGGCCAGCATTGGAGGATACATTTTCATTAGAACCATTTTTTGCTGGGTGAGAACCAATGACCAACTCTGGCTTCACTTTTGTAGTTTCAAAATTTACATATGATTTATTCAATTTAAAAAGTATGTGTATCGAAAATTATGTTTATAAGTACCTAAAATCATTGACCAATGTAAATGCTTTAGCCTCTGTTTGAGATTTTCACGGTCCATAATATAACATTGTAAGCTGTGTGAAAATTTTATGAAATAAAAAAGTAAAAATTGATATTTAATAGCGCACCATTTTTATTGTTTATAACTTATAATCTCATAAAATTATTTGTTATATACTATGGCAAGATTTTGCAAGATGAAAATTAAAGTTCTTTTGATACCTTTATTTTGACAAATTGTTGACATAACACTTTTTTTATCAATTTTTTCATTAGTTCCTATTTTTAAAAAAATGTTTTTCTACTCAAATTTCTTAGCTACAAAATGATAGCGAATATACACTTAAGCACCTCTTTTTTAGGTAAATTTAGTTTTTAGACATGGTCAAATAAGATGCCAAATTGGTGTACTCCTAGGACCCTTTGTGGCATTAGGTATTATCCATATGAGGCATATTTACCATATTCTTTTTGGATTCAGACATGCTTTTACAGACTCTGCAAGCCTTCTCCTATATGCATTAACGGAAAACCTGGAGTTGATTATATTTAAGTACAATGATGGGCACTAATTTTTTAGAAAAGTGCAAGCGGGCTATGGTCAAGGGTTTTTAATAGTTCTTCTAGGTAAAAGCTGTGAATATAATTTAATCATCAATATTTTTGACCATAAGGGACCCATCATCTAGGTTTCTCTAGTTCGGTAGATGGTACCAACACAGGATTTGCCAAAGAACTATTAAAATGTGATTGATACCTGGACTTCAAAGGAAATATTTAACTTTGCACTTCAAATTAAATTCTAACTAATCAATCAGAACTTTTGGAGAGACTTATGTTACATTAGAATCGCATTCCTTGATGTTTTGGGTCATAACGGGTGACTCATTTTAGGTTTGAATGTCTTCTCTTGATGGTTTTCAACTTGATATGGGTTGCATGTTTAAACCCAAAAAGTTAAGTGTGTTGTTTCAGTTTAACCGAGGTCTCTGCAGAAATCTCAATTGATTATTGTGATGAGTTGCAGAAGTATATTTTATAATTATTTCTAATTGCAAACTAAGCTTAACATTATGTTAACCGTTGGTTGGTTTGGTGAAATAGCCATGCATAAGATATAGAAGGATTCAAACAAAGGCATACAATTAGCATTGTAACTGGCAGATTATAGCTTGTGCTGACCAGACAACTCACGTACATGTTCATGCAATTTTGAAGAGAAAAAAACTGAAGCTCAACTTGTATTGTCGTCCTATCTGTTATTCACGCTGTTCTCGGATGAGATTATTTACTTGATTTGTAGGGAGGATTAAAAATGTATAAGCATCAAACGTCCACCACTTTTGCCTTTTATCCAAATTAATACCTTAAAATCTCCACTGGGGTGCATGTATATCATTATTGTATATGGCCTTATATATCAAAAGCGTCCTAGAGTAGAGCTTAAAAAGTAGATAAATGTAGGCCATAGTTCAATAGCTTATAACAACGAAAGTTACCACCATAGTAAAAAGTAGTACAAATCATAAGAGAACACGCTAAAAAACCTTAACAAACTTCTACTAGTGTAGCCAAAGCCATAGCAAAACCAATTAGAGTTCAAAAACCATGCAGGCTAAAAGTAAAAATATACAAAAAAGCCCCAGAGGGATATGAGGTCAGATCCTTGCTAAACCTTATGTGAAGATTTGATATCGCAACCCGACTGATACAACATATGAGATCAATCATTGGTGAGGAATTTAAACAAGTCCTTGTAATTTTCTCCATCTTGTTCATCTTCATCAAGAATCTTACGTTGCAACAAGCATAGAAAGGTTGTAGAGTTGTGCATCACTTGAAGACTGAATTTGGAAATGCTTCCTAGTTTTTTTTCCTCTTCACTGACTCTTTTTTTTAGATTGTGTGCCTCACTCTGCAAGTTGGCCAAAGCCGCGTCCAAGCTAGATAGAATTGAGTTCTCCTCAGTTGGCAGCACGTCAACACTAGGATCGATAGGTCCCTCCTTCACTTTATTAGAAGAATCGGTTGAGCTATTAGAGGTAGATTTATTCAAGCTACCACTATCATCAGTCTCCAGATCATCATCTTCTATGTTCTTATTTTTCTCATCCCCCTTTTTAGTTGTTTGGTTCCTCTGTTCTATGTCTTCCTTAGAATCGTAGTCTACAAGTAGCTTTTTTTCCTTTTTTGTGGTTTGCTAGTCTGTTAGATCTTCAAGGGGTGCTATGCTCCTCCACCTCTTTGTTATCATTGTTTACCTCTAAATAAAAAAATTGGCTTTTGTTTGTGGGAGGGGAAGGGTTTTTTTGCCTTCTCTCTTGGAAGTAGACAACGAAGAGCCTTTACCTTTCGGACCAGCCTCAAGGGCAACAACATTATAGTTTAGAATTTATGGGGTGCTCAAACCAAAGATAATTTTACTAGCCCCCAAATTTTTATTACCTTTCTTCTTATTTTGGCCAGGCATGTCAACAATATTAGTTGGTGGGGGGTGGGACTGCGACACAAGGGCCTTATAGACAATGATAGGTTTAGAAGGGCAGGGGGCCAAATGAAAGTTGTAAAGCCTAAAATAAGGCCTTGATGTAGGTAAGTTGATTTTTAAACCTTGGTGGACACTTTCCTTAACTTCAAACACAAAGTTTTTAAGAGAATTCAACAAGAAAAATGGAAAAGAGATGATTTCATGATTCCTGAAGTGATTAAGAAGTGGCATATGATATTAACAGTAAACCTTAAAATGTCCTTCTAGTGTAAAGTACTTTATGATCATAAAATAGACTTGGTCCCAAGGAGGGAGAAGCTCAGCCCTATCGTATCCACCTTACTTCTTAACCGGAGCCTCACTGCCCTTAAATGACTTGTTTAAACTGTCATTGTCAACTATTTGGTTGCTCTTCTTCCATTTCCTCCACTCAGTTGATGACCTAGTGGCCTTAGTCATGACCTCTTCACTAATTTCAAAGGAAATACCCCAATCAAAATCCTCATGTTATCCCAAGAGCTAGCGAATTGGGAAGACATGCCCTCATCGAATATGTTAATGGACTATATAATAAAGTTAGCAACCCCCCCTCCATGTAGGTGTGCCATACTCTAGGGTCATGTTTGAAATCATCCAATTTCCCTTGCTTGATGGGGTTGCGATCACCCCCATAACTGTAACATAATACACATGATAGTTAGCTCTAAGATGAAAACAACTATTGATATACGACAAGAGGAACTTGTCGTTATCACTAAACGATTTATAGGCAAGAAAAATGTCTGTCTATCGGGTTGGGTGAAATCACTTAACCATCCTCCCAAGGAATTAGACTCATGTGAGCTACAATTTCCCAAAAACAGAGGTCTTTTCAATATGACACAAAGGGTACCCTTCATTACATAAGGGGTAATGATAAATGCAAATGTTGCCAGTCCAATTTATCATGTAATGTCATCTCATCATTTTGAGGTACTTGTAATCAACATCATTACCAAGGGGCTGCCTAGGCAAACTACTACCCCATAAACAGTAATTAATGTCATTTTTGACAATGCCTTTCCTTGAATCAACGCCATCATGCCATGTCATCAATCCCATATTCAAATTCAAAATATTTTGATCTATTCCCTACTCCCGCTCAGTACTCAATAGGTAAGTGTTGTGGGTTACCCAACACCCTTAAGTACAAAGAATGAGACACCTCCAAAATAGGGTGTAACATGTCATTTCCCTTGGATTTTGAACACTCTCCATTCAAGAGAGTTTGGATGTCAGCTGGGAGAGAAATAAGGTTTATCCAACACCTCAACCTCTCCAAAAGCTTTATATTTGTTAAGCTTATAAGTCTCACTTCATTTTTATTTGAAAAAATTTACTCATAGATGTATTTTAATGATATTGTACAATATAAATGTCTAGATAATGTAATTTTTTTAATAATTTTAAAGAAACTTTATAAATGATATTATACAATAGAAATGTCCAGATGATATACATTTTTTAATAACTTTAGTGCAACTTATAAACATATTTAATAGACTAACTAGCATAAATATTTTTTTTGGTCATATTTAGCATGCACTTAGTTTTTTTGTTTTATTTTATAATAAGGATAGGATTGAATAATAAATGATAAACATTTTTTTTTTCATGTTTTTCATTTCATTTCATTTTTTACTTCTTTTTTTTAAATAATAGTTAAAGTATTAGAATTTTTAGGATGATTAATGACATGTAGAAGATGGAAAAAATAGAAAATAAAAAATAAATCAAATATTTATAACTTGTTTCATAATAGTTTAGCAACGGGAACAATTATAAATAAAAGTGTAATAATTTTTAAGATTTTTCAATTAATTGATGAGTAGAAAATTTTCAAATTTCTTAATGATCTTTTATGAATGTCAATTTCTAAAAGTAAAAATAATATGCAAACAAAAATATAATTCAAAAGGAGCATTTTTGTTTTTGTTTTAGTACACGTTATTAGTAATTGATTAAAGACATTTTCCGCATGGTCTATTATAATGGATTAGAGTGCTTCTCAATAAAAATAAATTACATAATCATCTACCACACATTTTGCTTCATTATTATTAATTAAGTCAAAACTAATGTTGTGAGAGGTTTTCTAAATTTTAAAAAAGAAGCATATATCAAATTTTAAAGAATATTAATTAGCATAAAATATACTTTAAAACTCTTTTTCTTTTGGTTCGTAGCTTCCCTTCTTGTTCCCTATCAACTTCTCTTCAAGAACAAAAATACTTCAAATAGCCTCAATCACCACATTTCTAATTTGAAATACTATTTATTATCCCTTGAGAAGTAGATGAAGTACAATATCTCCTCAAACATGATAATTGGTACTATGTTAATTCATATAGGTGCCTATCCATGTTTGTTTTGAGTAGAAGAATGTTTTTTTAAGCACTTTAATTAACTAGTTTCCTATACTTTGTCAACATCCATTTCCATGATTTCTCATCATTTAGCTAGATTTTTCTTTACATAGGTGGTGGATGGGGACTCTATTGAGAGGTGTTCATGTCTAACATCACAATTGAATTTATACGTGAAAAAGATAGCATGAAACACAACCTCAACCTTTTAGCTATTTGATAAGAAAGACACATTTATAATTTCCTAGAATTTAACCCCTTGACCAAAAAAATGAAATGTCCATCTATTCAACAAGCTTTTAGATTTAAATCTCAACCCATTCAAGCAATATTTTATTCTTTACAAAAATTTACGTTGAATTAAAGATTTGGCCAATTATGTTGTCATAATAGCATACTTATATTAGCCAAGGGTGTGTTTACTCCAAGATTTTTGGTTTATCCTCATAGCTTGAGTTTGAGTCCTTATCTTTATTTGGGATGCTAGAGTGATTGGGAATGGAAGCATAGTAAGGGAAATCCCAAAATTCCAAAGGGGGGGTTGGGGCCCATACATTTCAAAATTATAGTTGTGACGAAGAAGATAGAGGAAGACAAATCATTGGGATCCGATTGATAGACGATAAAATACCTACTACATCATCAAAAAAATTTGGTTGGAAGGGAACCATTTGAAGTACAACATCCATTGGAGAATGGAGGGAGGAAGTGCCATTCCTGAAACTCTGAAGAATGGAACCTGTGGATGGATAGTGTACCAAGCTGAGAGTTGGTGAGTGTGTTCCATGTAGCTGACGGTTTAAGGAAAAGGCTGAAAATCATTCTCTGAACATTCTCTAATGGAAGGTAAGGTTTTATTTTTCTAAATCAATATCTTATTAATTTATTTTTATTTGTGTAGGATCTATTTATCAAAAGATTAGCGTAAAGGAGTATGGAAGGATTTTTGGAATAAAGAGGATGCAAATATTGCAAAATGAAGCACCTCATCATGCTAGAGATTACTATCAAGGATATTATTCATGATGCAGATACATATCCTTCCCATGAATACTTGGAACACATCAAGAAATGTGGTGTGATGTTGGGGGATTAATCCCTATTTCAAAATGTTTTCAAAAAGTTGTCTTGTGGATTCTTTTATGCAACTAGTCTATTATGTCAGTTAGGTAGTTTTCAAATAGGAAGTTATTGCAACTTTTGGTGAAGGGGTATGTCCCTTCATCCAAATTGAATCCTCATTTATATGTAGGGGATCATTTTGATGTTTTAGCAGAGATATAGACATGATTTTAAAAAAAAAATGCATAGTTGATGTTTTCTTCAAACCATGTCCAACTATATGCAATCATATTCTCGAGATTAATACAAATCAGGAGTTCTTTTTTCAAAGGTGTGATTTTGTTGTCTTTATTGATTAGTTCCTTATGATATCTATTTCTTGAAAATAGATGTCAAATGTGTAGTCTTATGGAATAGTATTTTGAATATCTTACAATTTGACCATCAGGATAGAGATTGGTTATCAAATTTATTCTATCTTGTTGGCCTTTCTGAGAAAAGTTAAAATCAATAGGACTAACTACAATATAAATTCAAATTAATTGAACATATAGAAGCCATTTGGTCGATGGTTTAAAATTATATCATAAGGTTATATGTATAATCATAAGGATACAACTTCATCACCTGAGAAGGAGAAGGCACTTGTATGTTGTTAATTTATGGAATTTGATTTGCAATTGCATTTATAAAGCATTCATTTAAATATTCATCATTTTATAAACAATACATTATTTTAAAGCAATCTTTTAAAAGCATTTTGTTAAAGAATTCTTACAAAATTCAATTATTTAGTAATTATGATATTCTCAAGAATTCACTTTTTGTCTGGAGAGATCACCCAAGTCTTACATACAACTATGATCTACTATAAAAATCCTTAAGCCAAGAAGTTTGGTTAAGGTATAGGCCTACCTGCCTTGGTTCTACAGAGCCTAAAGTGCAAGGGAGGAGGATCATAATCGATCACTCCTGTTAGTTGGTCAAGTCAATTGGAGAATCAAATCATTGAGTGGGAAAGCTTATACAATTTTAGATCCATTGATTTGGGCACCAACAAGATGCTTAATTAGGACCTATTAAACCCCATTTTGGTGATTTCAAGATCAGATGTTTATTATGCTTGATCCTAGCAAGATGATTCCTCTTTTCCTGCACCTTTTCACTCCTCTTAACACCCCATTTAAATTTTGGCCCATTTCTCATGGGACATATTGCCAATTATGTCAGGTCCTTGGGTTTTGGGGCCCATATTTCACTCAAAGCCTGATGTTAGGGTTTTAGTGAGAGAAAAGCTTTTATGGTCAACCTAGATCAATTTTGAATCCCAAAATGATGAAGTATAAAACCCCCTATCTCTCCTCATTTTGTAATCAAGAACCAACCTCAAGTATATATTATCAAGTGAAAGCATCTAGCAATCAAGCTATCAAGATTTTCAAGAATTCAAGAGAAACTGGATTCAAGATTTGAAGGAAAGAACCCAAGATCAAAATCTCTAAGTCTCAAATTCTTCAAGATCATTCAAGTCAAGGGCAATCTTTTAAATTTAATGCAATTAAGTCAAAACTAATAGAGGAATTCTCAATCAAGCAAGAAGATCCATCCTTCTATCCATCTTCTTTCTCCTTCTTTGCAAGTGATTATCAAACATATCTAAATTCAAGATCTAGGAGTGGAATTCATAAATATATGCATTTGTGAGGGCATCCTTGATTCTACATCACATTCCAAGGTCATCTCTTTGTATTTAAAGTACATTCAAGCATCTTCATGGGTATGATAAATTTCTACATCCATCCATGAGGGTTTATGCAAGGTGCATCTATCATTTACCCTTTTACATAATTTCCTTTATGCAATTTCATTCTATTTCTAAGGTTGATTCCTAAACCAGGGTTTTACCAAAGCAAACCCATTTAGACAACCTTTTGTTGACATAAACTTAGTTGTCATTGGTAAAGTCATTGGCAAACATCAATCCCACCAGAACACTGGTACATCACATCGGTACTCATAATTGTGAACCGATAGACTAAGCAAGAAAGTAATGTACTTTAATTGGTCACGCTTATACCGGTCCAAGTTTTGTCCAACCGGTCTTGGCACACACATAGGGAACAGATGACTTACTAGATGCAAGTTCTACACCGGTTAAGTGTATGATAATTCAAACCGGATTATGCGGAGCATTTTTCAGTTAAATTGGAGTTAGTTTTTTCAGTGGAACTGAAGTTAACTTTATTTTTTTTGCAAGCGTTTTGAGGTAAACTCGGGATCAATTTGCAATCTTTAGTCAAGGGTTTTGCATACTTGATTTATGAGATAGTTTATAGCTTGGCGGAACTATGATATGTATTTTTAATAAGATAATTTCTTATAAATATAGGTCAAAAGACATGAAAGATGTGTTGTTGAATATCAAGAGCATAGAGCGAAGGAGAGCGGGATTTTCTGAGAGGAAACACTATCACAAAAGGTAAAAGGGAGAGAAAGATTCAACAACAAAGTAGAGGAAAGGGTGAACATGTATGATCTGAATCCATAGAGATAGTTTCATCATAAGATCCTTTCTTTAAGCGGTGAAGCATAATTAAAATCCCTCAATCAGGGTGAACCCTTATAGGTTCTTTGTATAAATCCCTTTATCGAGTAACATCTTTATTGGTGTTTTAAGTCTTTTGACAAGGCGAGTCCTAACAGGGTCAAGATCCTAACGGGTCTTCTATCAAATCCCTTCACGGGGTAGCACTCTTACCAGTACTTTGTAAGCCTCTAACAGGGAAACTTTATTACTGTCGTAGTGGAGTTTGTGAGTTTTATCCCACCGTTATTTTTTCCTTCTAACTAAGGGTTTCCACGTATAAATGTTGTGTTGACCTGTGCAATTAATTTATGTTTATGGTTGTTATAGTATTCTTTTTATTTATGTATTAACAAGAATATCTATTTCTTGAAAAGAGATAGAAATTGAATTTACTGATTCACCGCCCCTCTCAGTAACCGGTTAGGAATAACAATTGGTATCAGAGCCCTAGGTTCTCAGAGATAGAAAGCTTAACCACTTAAGAAAAGATCGTGGAGGGTTACATGTATCAAAAGTAGCTTGAGGAAGCCAATGACATGATAGCCTCTCTTGAGAATAGACTGAGGAGGTCTCTTGCCAAGAGGAAAGAGTTGGCTCTACAACTGAGTGAGAATCATGAAACCATTGAGGAACTCTCTAGGTAGAGTGGATCTGATGAAGCAGAAGAGGCAATCTCTGATCTCATGGAGAAAAATCAAAATCTAACTGATCAAATCTCAAATCTGAAAAGGGAGCAGGAAGGTCATGCTCTGAGGATGACTGAACTCATCGAAGCCAAAAGAAAAGCTGAGGATGAGAAGACCAATGCCATAGAAGCACAATTAACTGCTGAAAGAGTAAGAAATCTGGTTGAAGATGCACTAAGAGAGAGTGATTCTCTCATATTGCAACTACATGCAGACATGCAAGGCATAAATCAAGAGAATACAATCATGCATGAGCATTTGCATGACAAAGATGAAGTATGCAAAAAGATGGTTGCTGAATTGGATCAAATAAAGGAACAACTAAAAACTCTTGAAGAGACGAATGAGAAACTCGGAAGGTCTAATGAAAGTTCTGAGAAGCTTGATGAGAAACTAAGAGCTCAAAGAAAGCACAAGGATCCCACAGGACTTGGGTACATCGGTCAAAGAAACAATGAAACCGGTGAGTCCTCTGGAGACAAACAAGGCAAGAAGGAAAAGAAGAAACTGACAGAAGACAAAGGTAAAAAGAACTTCAAACCCTCTTGCATTGTGGAAAATCGGGTCATAAAACCAATGACTGTAGAAATGCAGCGATAAAACCATTTACTTCTAACAACTACTGCAACAATTGTTACAAGTATGGTCACAAGACCTTTGAACACAGGTCTTGCTCCAACAATGTGTCCAATGGAAGTAGGGGAAGCTTCAAGAGTTATTGTTATGCTTGCAATAATTTTGGACACAACGCGGAAGGATTCAGGTCCAAAACAATGGCATTTAAATCCCCACCAAGACCAATATTCTATAATAGTAATGTAAACTGGAGCACATCCAACTGTGCTACCTGTGGACCATCAGGGCATAGGATTTCTGATTGTCACTTACCCATGGACAGGGAAAGAAGGGTCAATCCATGGAGAGGAACCATAATGTCTTGTTACAACTATAACAAGATTGGGCATCTGGCTAAGGAATGCAGGGACCGACCGATGAACAAAGGCAAAGGATTGGCCAAACCGGTCAAGTAGAAGTTGTCCCCCAACTAGAAGGATAACGTGAGTAAAGAGACCAACAGGGAAGTCAAGAAGACTTGGTCTATAAAGGGGACAAAGAGTTCCGCCGAGGAGAAATCCAAGGTAAGGTCATCATCAACTAATGGTGATATCTGTTCATAAAATTAAGCTTAAGGGCTTACGGGGAACAAGTAGCTAGCCTACTATTCCCGAAGGAACTGGTGAGTTGTGATCTCACTGAGTCAAGAAGTGGAACCAAGAAGGAGTCACTGGTTTAACATGTGAACTAGATAGGTAAGAGTTGCTGACGTAGCAAGGTGGATATTGCAACCAATGATATGTAAACAGGTAACGAGTCTGTGAACCAGTTGTCGAAAGAAAGGTTAGGTAAGTGTAATTAATATAGTAACCATTAACAAATGTTACCGTTTGATAATTACCATTGAGACCGGAGTCTATAAAAGGGAAAGTCGATTACACTTTTCACTTAACATTGTGATTTGTGATTATTATTTTCAAAAGCTTAAGTAATCTTTTCTTGTTGTGATTTACGTTCTTTGCTTAGCGAATTGTGTAAGTTTTATCAAGAAATTTCTGCACATACCGGTCTAGTAATATGGCATCTTCATCTTCTGTGGTGAGGCTAATAAGTGCAAATCAACTGGATAGACCAGTTTACGACATCATGGCAGTTCAAAACCAATCGAATGATATGGCAGGAGCTCTATCATCTGTCCCTGAAGGAGTATTGTTGACTGAGGATGTAATGACATTCATCCACAACAAACAGGAGGAACTAGGCGAAACATTCATTCAGAGTGAATACGTCTCACTGTGTGAAGACGGGAAGCTTCACGAAAAATACGCTAAGCTGGAATCATCAGGGTTAATCATCAGAGTAAAATATCCAACCATGTTTCGACCAGATTGGATTAGACTAGTGCTTAGCAAGGTTAACGAACCAAGGATGTGCCTTGCGAAAGGTGCGGTTACACCGATCACGAAAGAAGACATACATAGGGTAACTAGTTATAATGTCGTAGGGGAATCCCTAACCCTAACAATAATAGCTAATGCAGAAGTCACACGATTGACGAAGTCTAGATACAACAGTCGAATGATGACTGTGAATGATATTGAAGATAATGGTGTTCGATTTGCTGCAACGGTTACCAAATATAAAGTATATCAGTCGAGTAACCTAAATAGCATACCAGGAGGTGCAATACATGTTTCACACAGGATTATGCATGATAATGCGAGATAGGACATATGTGCTATGCTAAGGAGCCAAATCTTTCAAAACCTAAAGAAGCTCAGCTTGGTCAAGAAGTTTCTAAAGTATGGGACATTGCTGGTATGTTTCTTCTTCTATTACCAAAACTTCTTTCCATGCATAGGCAAGGTAACATGGCTAGAAGATAAACTAGTAATGGTTCAAATAGGTGAGTTAGCAAATAACTTGGGGAACTGGTTAAATAAGGTCATGATAGATTATTTTGAAGCCTTTTAGCTAAGAATGCACAACAGGAAAAGAATTTCATCTATCATTGTTGAAGAATACAAGGAAGAGATGTGTTTTCTGGTGAGCACCGATCATTACATTATCTAGGTTGTGGAGCCAAGGTCTGAGTATGCACCGGAGCTCGGTTATGAAATTACATCTAAGGTTACAAAGGCATATGTTGATGCACTACAAGAAAGAAAATTAGATCACTCAACATATCGGTTTGGCACCTATGAAGAGATTCAATCTAATTTGAAGAAAAAGGCATCTTCTAAGGAACCTAAGAAGGTGTATGTTAAAAGAACTCCCACTTGTAGGAAGAGGAAGCCAGTGGCTGAAGAACCAAAGGTTCAAAGATAGAAGACACAATCAGTGTCGAGTGCACGAGGTGAGGAAATAGAAGAAATAGAAACTGAAGAAACCACTACTCTTCAGAGAAAGAAAGATTGGGAAACTAGTAAAAGAGGATGCACCTAGAGGAAGGAAACCAACCATAGATGAAGTGGCTGAAGGAATAAAGGAAACAGGTGGATTGGGTGGATTAGGAAGAAGATATGAGCTTGGAAATGAAGAAGTTAAGAGAAAGCTAGAAGAAGTTGTAGTTTATGTTCTTCACAAGTTCAACTTAACACCCATTGTACTTCACAAAACAATACCTGAAGATACTAGGAATAAGGGCTCTGCTAGAAGTACATAATCACCTTAGCCTGCAAGAGGCAACTAATCAAGCTGACCTGTACAAATAGAGTTTCAATATCAGAAAGAGAATTGGTCAGGTCCTAATTGGTGAAGTGGATAAAGTACATGATGAAGGGGTTGCCACATGGACAACTATTTTGAAGCAGCAACATCAAGCTGAAGCAGAATGCCAAAAGACCACTGAAAATGAAAGGGCATACCGGGAGTAGAGACTTTGGTCTAAGAAAAGTCTGCAAGTGAACTGATCATCGTGGATATAACTGGAGACACAGGTGGTGATCTTACTCCACCAACCCTACTTGCTTCCCCAGTAAAAGGTAAAGCTCGAACTTTGACTGTAGATAATATAGTTGACGAAATTATGGATTTCGGTGAAGTGTCAAAGGCTGCAAAATGGTTCAATGTTTTGGGAGATGAGGATAAGGAGAAAATTGAAATTGCTTTGTTACAAACCTTTTTAGATTTCAATAGAAGTCCAAGGGACTACAAGCCTCACTTTTCACCTGAATTGATTAAAAGGCTAATGACCAAATGGAGAACCAGTCTAGCCAAAAATAATAAAATAATAAGGGAAACTTTGGCGAAAGTAAAACCAGATCTTAATGAAGAAATAATAAAAACTTTGATGGAAGCAGTGTCACTCAACTTGGACAAGAGGGACAGGGTTTCCAAAATTGTTAATGGACAAGAAAAAGATGTGTATGAAGATTCTCTGGAATTTTGGAAAAAAATATGACTTCAACACTCTTAAGTCTACAAGTCCACTGGACATCTCACAAGATGAACTTGAAAAGGAAATGGTTCCACCTGTACAGTTCACAACTAGTGAAGAAGCATCCACGGGTGAACAAGCAACAACCAGTGAGAAGGAAGTTATAACTAAATAGTTAACAGCTAGTGAATAGGTTAATTTGGGAGAAGAATTTCCAATAGGTGAACATGATACATTTGTGAGACCAGAAGAACAAGAACAGGGAGAGTCATCAACAAAGATGACTATAGAAAAAGAAACAGATAAAGCAGAAGTTGTTTTAAATGGTCAATAGGTTGAGGAAGAGCAACGATAGACTGAGAAACCACCAGAAGGAGTACAACCAGATGATGAAGTACATCCAAAAGAAGAGGTACGACAAGAGGAGACGCTACAACAACAAATACCTCAACAATAGGAGTTACCTGTTATAGAAGAACATGAGAAGCTTGTAGAAGAAGAACTGACACAGGAAATAAGGCAGAAGGAACCGGTAGATGTTCCAAGTACATCTACATCAAAGAGAAAGCTAACCTTTGCAATAGATTCCGAATCAAAGAGAAGCAAAGTTAGTGAAACAGTTGTTGACATAAGAAAAATGTCGACGAGGCAGTTAAAGGAGCTCACTAAGAGAAAACAGGATATGGTTCTCTTTAGTGTAAGGAATATCTTGTACAATTTTGTACCTGATACAAATATAGATGAAGATGAACCGATGATTGATCTATTGGAGGTACTGGCACAAGCAATTGGGGAAGATGTCACTAACCGAAAAATAATTGCAATTGATCATTATGAGAAGAAAAGAATAGATATTCTTCACAAACAGGTTGAAGAACTCAAAGCCACTATATCTACAAGAATTAGTGAGCTACATCAACATATATAGGAAGTTGGAAGGTTGATCACAAGGACTTTTAACTTTGAAGACTTTGTGAAGGATATAACTGAGAGAACGAGTAGGACAACATAAGAGATAAAGGTTTTTACATTAAAATTTGATGTTAAGAGCTCTTCTACTGAGTACAGCCAGGAGTTGACAAGTCTTGCTCTCACCTTAAGGAAAGCGTCAGCAGAAAATACAAAAAGAATCCAAGGTCTTGTTGGATTCCAGTTTTTCATTGCACCAAATTTTGATTTGATGCAGACTACGACAACTGATATAGATAGACTCATCAAAGAACCTGGTTACAAGACAGTGGAAGACATGGAAAATCTCATTGTCTCACTGCAAGTTGCAAAGAATAATTTAGATCATGTAATAGGTATTTGGAATCCATTCCTTGATTCTGCAAAGAAGATTTATAAGGATATCTTCAATAAGCTACAGTTGTAAAGAGTAAAAACCCTTTGTCCTTTGGAGGCAAAAAAGGGGAAGATATAAGTGCAGAGAAAAAAAGTGACAAATAATAGTAATAGTGTGTCAAATTATGCTACAAGTAGACAACCAGATCTATAGGGGAAGTCTACAACAAGGGAAGTCTAGAGGTGATGTATTGATATGTTTTTCCACCAATGCCAAAGGGGAAGATTGTTGACATAAATTTAGTTGTTGTTGGTAAATTCATTGGAAAACATCAATCCCACCAGAACACTGGTACATCACACTAGTACTCATAATTGTGAACCGGTAGACTAAGCAAGAAAGTAGTGTACTTTAACCGGTCACGCTTATACCGGTCCAGGTTTTGGCCAACTGGTCTTGGAACACACACATGGAACAAATGACTTACCGGATGCAAGTTCTACACCGGTTAAGTGCATGATAATCTGAACCGGATTATGCGGAGCATTTTTCAGTTAAACTAGAGTTAGCTTTTTCAATGGAACTGAAGTTATCTTTATTTTTTCTGCAAGCATTTTGAGGTAAAATTAGGATCAGTTTGCAAACTTTTTAGTTAATGATTTTGCATGCTTGATTTATGGAACAATTTACACCTTGGTGGAACTCTGAGATGTATTTTTAATAAGATAATTTCTTATAAATATAGGTCGAAATACATGAAAGATGTGTTATTGAATATCAAGAGCATAGAGTAAAGGAGAGCAGGAGAGAAAAATTTTCTGAGAGGAAACACAGTCACGAAAGGTGAAAGGGAGACAAAGGTTCAACAACCAAGCAGATGAAAGCGTGAATGGGTATGATATGAATCAATAGAGATAGTGTCATCATAAGATCATTTCTTTAAGTTGTGAAGCATAATTAAAATCCCTCAATCAGGGTGAACCCTTATAGGTTCTTTGTATAAATCTGTTTATCGAGTAACATCTTTATTGGTGTTTTAAGTCCTCTAAGAAGGTGACTCCTAAAAGGGTCAAGATCCTAACAGGTCTTCTATCAAATCCCTTAACTAGGTAGCACTCTTACCAGTGCTTTGTAAGCCTCTAACATGACAACTTTATTACTGCAGTAGTGGAGTTTGTGGGTTCTGTCCCACCGTGGTTTTTTCCTTCTAACCAAGGGTTTCCATGTATAAATGTTGTGTTGACCTGTGCAATTAATTTATGTTTATGGTTGTTATAGTATTCTTTTTATTTATGTATTAACAAGAATATCTATTTTCTAAAAAGAGAGATAGAAATTAAATTTACCGATTCACCCCCCCCCCCTCTCAGTAACCAGTGAGGAATAACACATTTCCCCATTTTTTATGTGAAGGAATAGGTTATAGGGTCATCAAACAAGATCCAAAAATTTTAGGAACAGTAGGGTGATCTGTGAAAAATTTAGAAGAAAACACCAAGGATAAGTCACCATTCCCATTATGTCCTAGGTACATGTCATTTTTGCCATGTCCCCAACATTTTTAGTTTAGATTTCAACCATAGGTAAGATCTATCTTGTAGTTTATATTTATATACATTTGATCTCATTGTCTATCTGTATAAGTCTATTTTTACTATTTTTAGTAACTTTCTTAATTAATCATTTATATTACTACATTTCATCATTTCCATTTTCATAATCACATATTTTAGAGAAAGATCATCGTCCCACTTAGTGTTTGAGTCTCCTCTTAAACCTAGTGTGACATCCTCTTTCTGAAATGCACAATTCATGAAAATGGGAAGTGATTTACCCATCCATAATTACTTCACCATTTCCTTCATGTACACTAGTTATTATCTTTTAAACTCAAAGTTACAATTCAGAGGCTAAAAAAATCAAGTTTAAAACTCCTTTGAAACTCAATAACTATATCCATGATACCTCAAATTAAGTCAAGGTTATGCAACCATAATAATAAAAGAACACCGTGATCTCATAAGAAAATGCTCCAAATCAAGTATTGAACACAAAATTGCTCATTTTATTAACTTGAAACTTGATTTGTAATGTAAAAGAATTTTTTTATAAAGCTACAAAATTTGGGCAGGGTTTTGTTTCTTACATAAAAGATCATATTTACAATGAGTGTGCCATATATATAGTAGAGGGGTTGTGAGTAGAAAGTGGACAGAAACAACTATTGACCTATTCCACAATACAATCCTAATTTACTTTTACTTGTAGCATGATCACATGTAATTTCATTTTCTAAATTTTCATGTGATATGTCAAAACAAAAATACAAAATGTAAGTCCTAGAAAACACAAAAAAATATTCTAAGTGTCTAATAACACATCTTCATTATCTTAGTTTTTGGCTATTAACTCCTTAAACTTGCACAAGGTAGTTTGTATCTCATCACCGTCTGGTCCATATGTATGACTCACAATGAATTTGATCATTATGATGGTGTCATGTAAACCCACAAAGGAATTTTTATATCTCCCTAGAACGCCCTATAAATTATCCAATAGTGCCTGAAGACGCATATACTTATAAAAAGAAGTTAAGGAGAAATCATTAGACTCAACCTTCACCTAAATTCGCAAGGTAAATTATTGAAGCAGTGTATCCCTAGAAAGGAGTTTCTCATCCTCATCTAATAAATGGCAAGAAAATTACAAGAAAAGACAACCATATTAACCTTTTTCTAGGAGGCCTCCGATATTCTTTCATTTTGGAGCTTCTAGTCAAAGAGAAACATGAACACCCCATCGAACACATCTTGAACTCTTTTGTAATGGATCTTTCTTGGCTTAAGAGTCAATTGATTATAATACTTCTACACATGTACATGCCTCATGTCACCCTTTGTAGTGAGACTTGGAAACTGTCAATGGGATGAAAAAACATACACAAGACATGAATTCATATAAAAATTAAGAGTAAATTTTTTTCCTGGGAAAATTGTTTACACAAAGCATCACTGATTTGCTCTCCCCAAAATATTTTATGAGTTCCTCTTTTCATGACTTGGATGTACCACTGCATCCATTTCTCAAAGATATTAGACTTCTTCAACCCTTTGAACCTACTAAGAAGTGTAATCATGTCATTTATTTCCTCTTCTAAATCATAATAGTGAAGTTGTGGTCACTTGGCAGTTGCTTGCCTTGGTGTCTTAAACTGATAGGTTTTGATATTATTCTTGCACTTTTTGGAATTTTAATTATAGAAGGTTTGAGAAGATTATATAGTGATGTCAACATATTAAGTAGCTTGTGGACACTTGAACATCTTATCAAAAATATTCTCATCCAACCTGAATTCTCTGTTTCCATCAACATCCTTTATCGTCCTTGTCTCTTTATCAAAATGGGAGGCCATTACAAGGATGAACTCAAGTTCCAAATATGACATTAGGAAGAAGAAACTCGATAAGTGTTACTATCGATAAGTGACTTCATACCATTAGTTGGGAGATACTTCTTGGTTCTATTGATGAATTTAGACATGTCAACATGTCCAATTTTAATTTCCTAAATTTAATTGGATTTTGAAGCCACTAAAGAAGGTGAAATACTATTTTTTGTATTTTTGATATTTATATTTCATCTTCTTCTCTGGTGTAGAAGTATTATCTTCATACATTTACACTTTCTACACAACTGTGATGAATAATCATAGTGTTAGAAGTAGTTGGACTAGAATGGATGTGATACAAAAGTAGGTCTAATCCCCTGATTTAACAAAATTTGAAGAACATGTGTGCACAACATAGAAGATTGGATCTCGCCTAGGAAGGTCAAAATTGAATAAATGTGAGGACATATGTAATTTGGCTTTCAAAATAAAAATCAAAAGTATATATCAGAGTGTACAATTTTGCATGTAATTGAGTATTAGAACCCTGATTACATATCAGTGAAGGAAGAATCATCTTTAAATTCAATTTTTAGAAATATGAATGCAAGTGAATGAAGTGGAAAGTAGCATGCCATCAGGTTTCAAAAAAACCCAATTACATATGGGCAAGATGTATGGCTTGCAATCAACTTTCTGAAACCTGATTGTAAGTGTTTTTCAATATGAAAAGGGTGTCTTGCAATAAGGTTTCTAAAATATGATTGCAAGTAAATGATGCAACTTTCACCTTGCAATCGAGTCTTAGAAAGTCATTTGCAAGTGTATAATATGTTGATTGTAATGCCCTACCAGGGAACCCAAGAGAGATTAACATAAACATTGCTTCTGAGTTTATAGAATATTTCTTTTTTTCTTAAGAGTTTACAAATAATATTGAATACAAAGCGGAAGTAAAACATAAAGTCCATATATACTCATATACACAATCTCAATTACAATTACGAATCTCAAGGGTTCCTTTACATAGAATTACGTACATACATTTTAATTTATTAGGTATAATAATCATATAAATCTTCTACATAATGAAAATAAAGTGCATCATCTCATAAAAGAATAAACGAATACATCCAAACCATAAGTTATACATGATATCCCATATCCATTGCACAAGTTGCAGGGTATGCAAATACAATTGAGTATAAAGTACAAATAAAAGAAAGAATAGGATCAAATATCCAAAGACAAAATAATATGAAGTAACCACAACAAGGATCACCCAACACTAGTATAGGAACATCAGACTCTCAAATGGTAAGAGAATCACTACCTCCCGACCTCGTGGAAATATCTAGTTCCACTCCCACTGTGCTAAGGAGATAACATCAAACCCCACTCGGATAACAATACCAAAATCACTCGTATGGTACTACTAAGAAAGGGATCATGTAAGTTTCTTATCTCAAAGGTACAACTCAAACTCAAAGGTACACATACTATCCTAGAGGCAACCAACACACGTAGGAAATTTAAGATAAAATTAGGAAAATGTCATCACATATATCAACCCTTTGTAACAATCTCACTAAACTCTGACTCCTAAGTGTGAACATATGCAGAACCTAAATTCCTCTCATGTAGACAAGGATAACTGATCATGCAATAACTCACCATCACTACTAGATGGGCAAGCATCTTCTCCCACTCCCATCCTTAGCATATACTAGAACTCAAGGCATGGGCGAAGAATCCATTATCTTATAAATTTATTTTAAAACCCTATTTAATGTATTATATTATCACTTATTTAAGTAACCTACTAAGGATACTAAGGTAGCCACTTTCGGGCTCTGGTGCCTCCAAAGTAAGCCACTTCCCCTTTAACACCTAGATAACCTACCCTAAGCTCATAAGTCTCAAAAATATCTCATGATTCATAAATGTAAAGATTTGGTTCCTAAAAGTCACAGGAGCACACATGAACAACTTCCATCACATATACATCATAACAAAAACAAGAGCTTACATAGGGTTGGGTTATAACAAAATCAAATACCAAACAAGTATGCAAGGAGAACAAACATAATACAATTCCCTAACCCTACCTCTGGTAACAACCCTAAAAAGGATAATGTAAAATATTCCCCCTTAAACCACAATCATAGAAGGAAAACCAATCATAAGGTTTTAATAATAATAAACTAATTTGTAGAAAAAAACTTTGTTACATAAATTAATTTATTAAAATAATTACTAACACAACTATAATCACATCCCTAAATTAAATTCTTCCTTATACATGAAAAATCAATTTATACAAAGATTTAAATAAATTGATTTCAAATCCTTAATTACTAAACTCGTATAATTACAAAAATATTGACAATGTATTTTAAACAACTTACACTAAAAGTTAATAATACTAACTAATAAATATTAGTATTAATTTAATTAATATTAACATTTATTATCAAAAAATTCTTAAAGTAAAAATTATATAAATTATTAATTTTTTATTTTTTATTTTTTAAAAACTTTACAAAATAAAATTTAATTTAAAAAAACAATTTATGAAAATAAATAAATTTCATTCAATCCCATATGAAAAAGGGAAACCATATGAGTGTGTGGGGGGGAGACATTCGGTCCCACCCCATGGTTGTCCTGGCAACTTACGCTGCCAGCAACCACGACTCCAGCAGCTTTGGATGATGTGTGTTGGTTGCTACAGTAGCTTAGGTTGTCGGTAGCCCTCGGCATCGATAACTTAGGTTGTTGGCAGCCCTTTGCAGCGGCAGCTTAGGTTGTCGTGCAACTAAGCTACAATGATAACTTAGGTTGTCGTGCAGCTGAACTGCCATGACAACTTAGGTTGTCATGTGGCTTGCCAACACACAAGGGGAGCATATGGGAAGAACCCCCCCCAAAAAAAATTAAAAAAAATTAATATATATTTTATTTTATATTTCTGTCAGAGAAAATTCTTTGAGATAGAACAAAAACCTCTTTTTCTTTAAAAAAACAAGAAAACCATATATATATATATATATATATATATATATATATATATATATATATATATATATATATATATATATATATATATGATAACATAGGGTTTATCATGTGATTTCTAATACGAAACACATTTTTTATTTTTAGATCTACAAAATGAATATGGTTATTCATTAAAATTATGAAGATGTTTGAATTTGATTTGATTCTCTATGATTTAGCAACAATATTTAAAACAAACCCTAACTGATCCAAAAATAAGATCTTTCCATAATGTTCCTAGAACCCAAATTTCTTCTATCAAACTACAAATCTAAACAAGAGAAGCATTCCAAAATATATTTCAATAGGATCTAACAAACACGAAGAAAACAAACTTTCTTTGAAAGGGATCTAATATATGAGGGTTTCAAACCCTACGTCAAACCTCCAATTGACAAAAACCAAGACGAAGATCAAAACCCCAAAAATTCCAAAGCTTTCACAAAAGTCCTTCAATTCAATCCTTCGAGCCAAAACCTCCAAATCTCTCTCTCCCCATAATAATGACCAAAACCCTCCTCATAAAGAGAAATAGCCTACAACTCAAACTAAACCATGCAAATCTGGAACTCAACTCAACTCCACAAACCTTGTTAACATCAATCTCTCTTTTGCATGATTTTTAATTTTCTAATTAATAATTCAATGCATTTTTTGTATTTCTTGTTTATATCAATTCGCTAATAAAAATTATTTTATTCTTTTAATTTATTTTAATTGAATGTGCAACTAATTGCATATCAATTATAACTAAAAGAATTTTGTTTTAATCATATTATTATTTATCCAATTGATAATTTATTATCAATAAATAAATTTTATCTTTAATTGAAAATTTTGAATTTAAAAATTAATTAAATCCTTAAATTTTACAATTAGACTTTTAATTAAGTCTTTTTAATTAATAAATTATTTAATTAATTCTCATTAATAAAATACTCTCACATTTAATTTTCTATATTTAATAAGATTTAATTATTTAAACCACATAATTAATCTCAGTAAAATATTTAACCCTTTCACAACAAACACACCAGCCAGGTAAAGATCAGAAACACCAACAAGAACCTAATAAAACTATAATCATGCTCAAGGGAAAGACATGAATTCACATCACCTAGATGAATTCAGAAAGGTTAAATATCATAAACTTGTCAACTATTTTAGGAGAATATAATGGATTAGGTGGGATTTGGATCTGAATGTTATCTCACCTCTCTTACCATTGAAACATTGTGATAGGGCACACTCATCTTGACAATTTAGGGAAGTTGATGCCCGATACCTGCAAACCTACTTAAAAGATAAGCATATATATATATATATATATATATATATATATATATATATATATATATATATATATATATATATATATATATATATATATATATATATATATATAACAAGCAATGGCAAGGATCGGGACATCATGTGGATCCCGCAAGCAGGTAACTACGAATCTATCCCTCAACCACATCAAACACATCAAACAGAAGGGTAAAACATACATGATAGCCATACACATGCAAGTATGGGATAAGTAAAATCATGAATATAAATAATATTTTAAACATATAAATAATCATCATCAAAGTATCTAACATCATTTAACTGCAAACATATGATATCTCTCAACTATCCAATATCAAATCATCATGTAATTTCATACATCCAAAAACCACATATTAAAGCTGAAATAATCAACGTACACATGACAGTGGCCTAAAAGAGTTTGGCAATATAAAACTAAAAAATTAAACTATGGGTGGGCACTGTATCCACCTCCCCTAAAATTAGGCTTACTCTTGGATGCCTAAAAACAAATAGGGATATAAATATTGTAATCTCGTTGCGTCCTCCCAATTCATTGATGACTCATCGGTAGGGTCCCATTGGACCCTTACTTTCTCGATGTTGCGATCCTTGAGGGTCAACTCTCACTGTTATAGTATGTGAATGGGCTCCAAAGCCAGTTTTTTGTCCTCTATTTGTAAAGCATTCCAGTCAAGAACATGTACAACATCTAGAATATGCCATCTAAGTACTGAAACATGGAAAACATCATGAACGCGAGATAAGTTGGGCGAAAAAGCAAGATAGTAAGCAATTGGTCTTATCCTCTACAGAATCTCAAATGGACCAATGAAATGAGGTGCCAACTTTGAACCCTTTCCATAATGGATCATACTCTTCCTTGGATGCACTCTCTGAAACACCTTAACACCAACTGCAAATTGTCTATCCATTCTATGATCATCTTCATACTTCTTTTGTCTATTTTGAGTTGTGGTCACATGCTCATGGATGCGCTCCACATGTAGCTCCATATCTCGAAACATCTTAGGACCTAACAAAACACGATCCTCTAGTCTATCCCAACTCAAAGGTGTACAAAAAGGATAGTCATACAAATCTTGAAAAGGCGACATACAAATCAATCTATGGTAACCATTGTTGTAAGAAAACTCATCCAAATACAAATAGTTCTCCTAATGAATTTGTCTATCCATGACATATATCCTCAACATATCCTCTAACACCTAATTAACCTTCTTTGTTTGACCATCATTTTCAGGGTGATATATCAAACTAAAATTTAGTTGTGCTCCAAGATCATGCTGCAAGGAAGTCCAAAATGCAGAAGTGAATACTAGATCTCTTTCTAATATAATCTTGCATGGAATACCATGCAGTCTCACAATATCCTACATAAAGACTCTAGCTACTAAAGTTGTTGTATAGGATGCTCTCATAGGAGAAAAGTGTGCCACTTTGGTCAACTGGTCAATAGTGACCATGATGATATCATTTCTGCATGGAGTCATAGGAAAATCTATGATAAAATCCATTGAGATGGTATCCCATGTCCATGATGAAATGAGATTAGGATGTAAAAGTCCTCCTAGATATTGGTGGTTTTCCCTAACCCTCTGACACTCTAGAAAAATTTCCACAAAATTAGCAATGTCACGCTTCATACTAGACCAGTAATATATCTATCGAAGGTTCACATGCATCTTATTGACACCTGGATGTGCCAACTAAGTTATGCAATGAGCCTCGGATAAAATCAAGGTATGAAGATCATCTGATGGAGGTACATATATCTGGCTCGTAAAATGCAAAAGACTATCTAACTCCAAAACATAACCTAAAAAATTGACTTCTAAAGGTCTCCCTGACTCAATCTTAGCACTCACTTCCTTGTACCAAGTATTTGTAGGGAGTGCCTGGAGTATACGACTCCACAATTCTACACCAAGATTCAAAGCTTATATCTCATGCCTCCTACGACTCAAGGCATTAGCTACCACATTTTCCTTAACCTAGATCTACTTGACCTCAAACTCATACTCTCAAAGAAACTCCATCCATCACCTCTTCCTAGTATTCAGATTAGGTTGGATAAAGATATAATGCAATCTGCAGTGATCACTATGAAACTCAAATTGTTGTCCCAACAAAAATGTCTCCATTGGACTAATGCATGAATGACTACAGCTAACTCAAGATCATGTGTAGGATAGTTCAACTTGTGATCCTTGAGTTTTCAAGATTCATAAGTAATCACAGATCCTTCCTACATAAGGACTGCTCCAAGACCTTCCAAAGAAGCATCAACACACACCGTGAAATTACCCGTTGGGTCGGGTATTGCTATAATAGGTGTACTAGTCAAATTCTACTTGAGGTTCTGAAATGATTCTTCACACTTATCTATCCAAGCATACTTCTTCCCTTTTCTTTAAAGAGAAGTAATATGATATGCAGCTCTAGAGAAGTCGTTAACAAACCTATGATAATATCCTACCAAGCACGTGAAACTATGAACTTTGGATACATTGGTGGGGGTTGGCCAATCTACTATAGCCTGAATCTTTGAAGAATCTATTGAAATACCCTCATATGTGATCACATGCCCCAAGTACTGAACCTTAGACTAAAAGAAGTCACGCTTCACCGCATTGGCATATAACTGATTTTCATGAAGACACTACAAAACCAGTCATAGATGTTCCTTGTGCACTTTTATGGATTTAGAATATATTAATATATCATCCAAGAAGACAAGAACAAAATGGTCAAGGTAAAAACAAAATACTCCATTCATCAAGCATGTAAAAATAGATGCAACATTTGTCAAACCAAAAGGGACTACTGTGAACTCATAATGTCCATAGTGAGTGTGGAATGCATTCTTGTGAATATCTGCATCCTAGATGTGTAATTGATGGTATCTTGATTTGAGATCAATCTTTGAGAATACCTTGGCCCCTTTTATTTGATTGAAGAGATCATCCATCCTTGTAAAATGATACTTGTTCTTGATCATTACCTTGTTCACCTATCTATAGTCAATGCACAAGTGTAAAGATCTATCTTTCTTCTTAGCGAAGAGTACAGGTTCTCCCCATGGGGAAACACTTGGCTGAATACTACCCTTTACCAAAAGATCCTCTAATTGGAGCTTACGATCACTCAACTCTTGTGTGGTCATCCAGTAAGGAGCTCTAGATATAGGCTATGCTCCTAGAACAAGATCAATGCAAAAATCTATGTCACGCTTTGGTGGCATACCTTGAATCTCACTAGGAAAGACATCGACGAATTCCTGAAGAGTAGGATGATCAAGAGTCTTTTCCTTAGTTTTAACTTCATCCATCTCACTCATAGTTATAGAAAATACCTGACAACTCTTTTGCATGTTTCACTTGAGTTTCATAACATAAATCATACAAAGAGATATCGGATGTTGGATTCCCACAATCTCAAAATCCTTGCCAACATCATCCTTGCATTTGATTTTTTTTGTCTACAATCAATGTTGGCTCCATGAGAACCTGGCCAATCCATCCCAAGGAAAATATCATATGATCCCAAAGGGATCATACAAAGATCAACCAAGGTAATGAATTTACCTAGGTTCAACTCACAATTATGCACTAGAGAGTTTGTTGATACTCTCGCCCTAGAGGCTAACTCTACTTGCCAACCAATGTCTTGTTTTACTACCACTAGCCCATATTTCTCTACTATAAAAGGAGAAATAAAAGAACATATAGCTCTTAAATCAAATAATATAGAAAGAGAAATACCTCTAGTAGCACCTAAAGTTTCTACCATAGTTCCCTAATGCTCTTCCTAGCGATGATCCACTATTGCAAATGCTCTGTGAGATCTGTCAACATCCCCTACTATGGTGCAGAAGTTGTAGGTCTATGTCCTAAAAAATATGATGCAAACTAAGGGTAATTCACTACAATGTGACCATACTATCCACATGACAAATAACCATTATCTCTACCATGACCTCTCCCAGTAGAGGGTGCACTAGACTGTTGAAAAATGCCCCTAATGTGTACTTTATGCAGGCTAACTGGGTTGGTTACGCATGTTGCGCAAAAATTTGTGAAAGTTCTTAGATTGAGGACTGTTACTCTATACTAGAGGGTCTTTTCCCTTCTACTATCGATTACAAAAGTGGGGAGGAGGTTTCCTAAAGTTCCTTGCATCTTAGGTTTGGTTACCTCTATAGCCTTAAGGTGTAGGAGCACCAGTCTAAACTCCCACCTATCCACCATGTCCTAAAGCCAAATTTGCCTCCACCAAGGTAGCCTTAATAATCATTTCCTTGAAGGTCTTGGGTTTGAAAACCTTAACTCCTCCAATGATGTGACCATTAAGCCCACTGATGAAGTGTTGCAGCATAAGTGGTGACTTATCACTAAACACTACATAAGGCTTGAGCTCAAAGAAATGATGCTCATAATTCTGGACAATCATAGATAATTGCCACAGATTGTGGAATTCATATGCACACTGCTACTGCCATTGATCAGATAAGAAGCATTCCTAACAGGTCTCAAGAAATATCTCCAAGTGACAACCTCCATGGTAAGTTCCATTTTTTTATCCTCGATATTCCACCAAGAAGCTAAAAAATCTTCAAGGTGCATAATGCACATCTTTCCCTAACATTGGTATCGAATAGATGCATGGAAAAACATCAATCTCATGCAATGAGCCAAGTCTCTACCTCAAAACCAGAACCAAGACCATTAAAAGGATGAGGTCGTGATCTCAGAAGGTCTCTCATCTAATTTTCCTTTATGAATCCCTGACAAAGTTTAGTGTCCCTTCCTTTGGGACTCTTGGATCTCTGTCTCTCCTCATTATCAGAATGGTGTGATGCTTCTTGTTCAGTCTTGTCTTGCACAGGTAGATGCTCTAGAATAGTCTAGAGAATCTGCATAGTATTAAGCTCTCCTGAATCACTGTGATGTTCACCACTATTCCCTTCCCTACTCTCTTCAACTTTATGACTCACAGGACGGATAATAATAATGCTCCTTCCACATCCTCTACTACGGCCTCCACTATAGCCTCTAGCAACATATATAGTCTCAATGACCATCTTTCCTATAATATTTAAAAAAGAAGAATGATATTTTAAATAAATCAGAAATAAGATGTGAAGTAATAGTAAAGTAATAGTCTGAAATACAAGAGGGTTATATGTATAAGTTTTTGTTTCATGTTTTATTTACTAGACATCTAATGGGCGTACAAAATTTCCAGGGTTCCCAATGTAGAAACATGGGCTCTGATACCAAGTGTAATGTCCCGCTAGGGAACCCAGGAGAGATTAACATAAATACTACTACTAAGTTTACAGAATATTTTTTTTCTTAAGAGTGTACAAACAATATTGAACACAAAGTAGAAGTAAAACATAAAGACCATATATACTCATACACAATCTCAATTACGATTACAAATCTCAAGGGTCCCTTGACGTAGTATTGCGTAAATAAATTTTAATCTATTAGGTACAATAATCATATAAATCTTCTACATAATGAAACTAAAGTGCATTATATAATAAAATAATAAATAGATACATCTAAACCATAAGATATATATGATATCCCACATCTATTGCACAAGTCGCAAGGTATGTAAATACAACTGAGTATAAAGTACAAATAAAAGAAAGAATAGGATAAAATCTCCAAGGATGAAGGAATAAGAAGTAACTGCAACAAGGATCATCCAACACTAGTACAAGAACGTTATAGTCTCAAATGGTAAGAGAATCACTACCTCCCAACCTCATGGAAACCTGTGGTTCCACTCCCACCATGCTAAGGAGATAACATCAGACCCCACTGAGATAAAAATACCAAAATCACTCATTTGGTACTACTAAGAAATGGATCCTATAAGTTTCCTATCTTAAAGGCACAACTCAAACTCAAAGGTAAACATACTATCCCAAAGGAAACCAACACACATAGGAAATATAAGATAAAATTAGGAAAGTGTCATCACATATATCAACCCCTTAGAATGATCTCACTGGACTCCAACTCCCAAGTGTGAACATATGCAGAACTTGAAATCCTCTCATGTAGACAAGGATAATTGATCTACCACAACCCACCGGCACTACTAGACAAGAAAGCATCTTGTCCCACTCCCATCCTGAGCATATACTAGCACTCAAGGCATGGGCGAGGAATCTATTATCTTATTAATTCATTTTAAAACCTCATTTAATGTATTATATTATCACTTCTTTAAGTAGCCTACTAAGGATACCTAGGCAACTACTTCTGGGCTCTGACACCTCCAAAGTAAACCACTTCCCCTTTAACACCTAGATAACCTACCCTAATCTTATAAGTCTCAAAAATATCTCATGATTCATAAAAGTATAGATTTGGTTCCAAAAAGTCACAGGAACACACATGACCAACTTCCATCACATATACATCATAAAAAAATCAAGAGCTTCCATAGGGTTGGGTTATAATAAAAATGAATACCAAACAAGTATGCAAAGAAAAAAAACATAATACAATTCCCTAACCTTGCCTCTAGTAACAACCCTAAAAAGGATAATGTAAAAGATTCCCCCTTAAACTAAAATCACAGAAGGAAAACCAATCATAAGGATTTAATAATAATAAACTAATTTTTAAAAACCACTTTGTTACATAAATTAATTTATTAAAATAATTACTAACACAACTATAATCACATCCCTATAATAAAAAATTTCCTTATACATGAAAAATCAATTTATACAAAGATTTACATAAATTAATTTCAAATCCATAATTACTAAACTCATATAAGTACAAAAATATTGACAATGAATTTTAAACAACTTACACTAAAAGTTAATAATACTTGTTTAGGGTGAAAAATGGTGTTGATGAATTTAACAATGTAAACTATGTGTGATGTATTCATTAACTAACCATTTCCACACTAACATTCAAAATACAAGAGAAAGAGGGGCTTCCAAGCGTAACTCTCAATATAACTTAAGTTAGAGTAGCAAAACCTAAGAAGATAAAGGGATGTCAATGCTAAATTCAAATTACACTAAGTACACAAGAAAGTCCTCTTTCATGCAATGTAAGATTTGATTAAGGTTGTGTAAATGTACTTGTAAAATTGAACAAATTGATTCAACAAGATAAGCAATAGATATCTAGGTGCTAAATGTAAGCAATCAGCCCAATTAAGATGTGAAAATAGACCTAAACTAAGATATGAAATAGATAATGAGGTACTCACCTTGAAGTATGAAGAGGAATATGCTTTTCTTCTTTGAAAATTGTTGTTCTAGACCTATAACTAAATTTTTGACTCTGGATCTACAATCATAGTTGAAAACCCAAAAAATGTTAAAAATCTCATGTTGTCAGGAACAGGTCGACCATGTCACCATGTTTTGGAACAGGTCGACCAAGTCACCTTGTTCTTGGGGCACCTTACTTAAATTGACCCAAACTTTTTTGGACGGTCTATGTCTACAACTTCCAGATCTGTACTTGCAATTCTCGTATCTTGCTCCTGCATACAAAAAACTAGGTTTTTGGGGTTGGGGTGGAGAAGGGCTTTCCTTTTTCAAGCCCTAGATTGGGGAATCAACCTTGAATTGAAATGTAAATTATAAAGGAAATGCTAACATTTAGTAGGATCAAATATATCAAATGTAAGAAACCACTACCTTTGTAGATGCAATTGAGTTTGATATGTGATCAAATATGCAAATGTAATAACCTTAACTCAAAGAAACCAAAAGTAAATCAAAAGAATTCAAAACCTCATGTATAGGAATGTGTGTGACATTCCATGATGAAGGATGAAAGGACTTGAATGATGATGGATCTCTTCCTTAGAAGCTAAACTCCACTACCACCTTGAAGGAAGAAGCTTGATGCAAGAAGGAAAAATGTTTGAACTTGAGATGCTTGAAGATGATTTCTCTTAATCTCCAGTAGAATTATGATGTAGCTTTATTGATGATGATAGGATGTGAAAATGAAATACCCAAGCCTCCTTATATACTAATTTTCAGGATGGAAAACAAAGCAAGTCGACCTGGAAATAAAATAAATCAATTGGCAAATTCAAGACATTGTGGCCCCACACCTAAAATCACTCAAGGAAGAGGTCGAGCCGGTCGACCTCTTCCTTGGGAAAAGGTTGACCAAGTCAACCTATTCCCTAGAGGGGTCCCAAAATGGGGCACTAGAGGCCTCAGAGGGAGTGCAGAAAGAATCGGGAGAAAATGAATCCACCAAAAGATATGGCCAAAAAGGTGATAACATAACACCTAAAGGACCATGTTAGAAAATGAGAGATGACCCAGAAATGAGGGAGGGGTTAGGGGAGAGAGAGAGAGAGAGAGAGAGAGAGAGAGAGAGAGAGAGAGAAACCACACTAAGGAGGGCTAAAAGATCTCAAAATGTAGTGCGTCCATTTTAAGACGATACAATACTAACTAATAAATAGTAATATTAATTTAATTAACATTTATTATCAATAAAAATTTCTTAAAGTAAAAATTATATATATTATTAATATTTTATTTTATTTTATTTTTTAAAACTTTACAAAATAAAATTTAATTTTTTAAATTTTTTTTATTAAAATAAATAAATTTCATTCAAACCCATATGAAAAAGGGCAACCATATGAGTGTGGGGGGGAGATAGTCGGACCCACCCCACAGTTATCCCAATAGCTTATGCTATCGATAGCTACAACACCGATAGGTTTGGTTGTCATGTCGCTGGCTACTACAACAGCTGAGGTTGTTGGTAACCCTTGGCACCAGCATCTTAGGCTGTTAGCAACCCTTATCACTGGTAGCTTACGTTGCTGACAACCCTTGGCACTGGTAGCTTAGGTCATCAGTAGCCCACGACACCAACAGCTTCAACTGCCATGCAACTGAGTTACCATGATAGTTTAGGTTGTCGTATGGATTGTCAACATGCAAGGGGGAGGTGGGAAGAAACCCCACAAATATATATATATATATATATATATATATATATATATATATATATATATATATATATATATATATATATATATATATATATATTTTTAATTATTATTATTTATTTAAAAAAATTCTATCAAAGAAAACTCTCTGAGATAGAGCAGTATCCTCTTTAAAAAAAAAAGAAAAAAGAAAAAAGAAAACCTTATATATATATATATATATATATATATATATATATATATATATATATAGAGAGAGAGAGAGAGAGAGAGAGAGAGAGACTATTATAATATGATAACATAAGGTTTATCATCTGATTTCTAATAGGAAACATATTTTTATTTTATTTTTAGATCTATAAAATGAATATGGTTATTCATAAAAATTATGAAGATGTTTGAATTTGATTTGATTCTCTATGGTTTTAGCAACAACATTTAAAACAAACCCTAACTGATCCAAAAATAAGATCTTTCCATAATGTTGTTAGAACCCAATTTTTTTCTATCAAACTACACATCTAAACAAGAGAAGCATTGCAAAACATATTTCAATAGGATCTAACAAGCACGAAGGAAATAAACTTTCTTTGAAATGGATCTAATCTATGAGGGTTTCAAACCCTACCTCCAATTGACAGAAACCAAGATGAAGATCAAAACCCTAAAAATTCCAAAGCTTTCACAAAAATCTTTCAATTCAATCCTTCGAGTAAAAACCTACAAATCTCTTTCTCTCTCTTTGTCTCTCTCTCTCCATAATAATGACCAAAATACTCCTCATAAAGAAAAAGAGCCTAGCGTAGACACTCAAAAATGGACAAGTGCTTTTAAATCAATAAAATAGCTCAAAATCATCAAAATGCATTAATTCTCTTCAAAAAAGGATCAATTCAAATTTAAATGGACATTATTAAATCAAAGTTGGACAAAATCAATAAAATCAAAGGAAAAATCAAATAATGACATTAAATAATTAAATCAAAGCTTAAAGGGGAGAAAAATATTATATAATTGATTTTAATCAATTAGTTGTATAGTTTTAAATAAAAAATCAAAATGAACCTATTCCCTTACATGGCTAAATTTAATTAATTAATTTAATTTAATTAATCCTAATATCTTTCAACAACAAATTGAGGAACCAATGAGAATTGAGGACAAAAAGACACAAATCACTCTAAGAGAATGAATCTCAATCACTCAATCCAAACTTTGAATCTCATCCACTCAATTTTGTCCTTTTGTCCAAAGCTTTGAGAGAAACATTTAAATTGTCCCCCCATTTAAAAATATTGCAATTTTTTTGACTCAACCAAGGCTAAATCATGATTACTTCACTCTACCCCCTACCCTTGGGAATTTACTATAAATAAGAGGCATTTTGAGAGCAATAAAATAGAAGAGAATTAGAGAGAAAATCATTGTTATTCTAGGCATTTTTATGAGCATTTGATAGCAATTGAGAGCATTTAGCATTAGCATTTCAATTTATCTTTGCATAATGGATCATTGTGAGCTAGATTAAGCATTATAGCATCATAATTTCTCATTTTAGAAGTGTCACTAGTAGGGAATACAACGCTGAGAGCTCTACTTACCACATCTAATTAGAGAACCATGAGATGTTATGGATGCATTTCTTAGTTTAAATTTGTATTGCATTTGCTTTGATTTGTTAGTTAATAGTCCTAATTTCATGAAGGTGAATAGTATACACACACACACCTAGAACTCGAACTCAACCATGTAAACCCGAAACTCAACTCAACTTCACAAACCTTGTTAACATCAATCTCTCTTTTGCATGATTTTTTATTTTCTAATTAATAATTCAATGCACTTTTTGTATTTCTTGTTTATATCAATTCACTAATAAAAAATTACTTTATTCTTTTAATTTATTTTAATTGATGTGCAACTAATTGCATATCAATTATAACTAAAAGAATTTCATTTTAATCATATTATTATTTATCCAATTGATAATTCCTTATCAATTAATAAGTTTTATATTTAATTGAAAATTTTGAGTTTAATAATTAATTAAATTCTTAAATTTCATGATTAGACTTTTAATTAAGTCTTTTTAATTAATAAATATATTTAATTAATTCTCATTAATTAAATACCCTCACATTTAATTTTCTATATTTTATAAGATTCAGTTATTTAAACCACATAATTGATCTTAGTAAAACATTTAACCCTTTCAGAACAAACACACCAACCAACCAAATATAAAAAACACCAACAGAAACTAAAAAAATAATAATCATGCTCAAAGGAAAGGCTTATAAATTAATGTCATCTAGACTAATTCAGAAAGGTAAAATATCATAAACTTGTCCATTATTTCAGGACAATAAAATGGCTTAGGTTGGGATTCAGCTTTGAATATTATCTCCCCTCTCTTACCATTGAAACATTGCAATAGGGAACACTTGTCCTGATAATTCAGGGATGTTGATGCCTAATACCTACAAACCTACATAAAAGACAAGTATGTACATCCATATATATATATATATATATATATATATATATATATATATATATATATATATATATATATATATATATATATATATATATATATATATATATATATATATATATATATATATATATATATATATATATATATATATATATATATATATATATATATATATATAAGGAATGGCGGGGATCGAGACATTGTGTGGATCCCGCAAGAAGGTAACTACAATTTCATCCTTCAACCACATCAAACACATCAAACAGAAAGGTAAAACATATATGATATCCATACACATGCAAGTATGGGGTAAATAAAATCATAAATATAAACAACATTTTAAACATATAAATAATCATCATCAAAGTAACTAACATCATTTAACTGCAAACATATGATATCCCATAGCTATCCAATATCAAATCACCATGTAATGTCATACATCCAAAAACCACATAATAAAGATGAAATAATCAATGTACACATGAAAGTGACCTAAAAGAGTTTGGCAATATAAAACTGAAAAAACAAACTGTGGGTGGGCACTACATTGATCTTTCAATGTTCTTGCAATCGGGTCTTGAAAACCTAATTACAAGTTTGAAGGTGTTCACAAAAGGGAACACATGTTGGTCAGGGTTCAAACCCCAACTAACATTCTTGACTTGCATAGAGGGATGTTTTGTGTTTTCTGGGGTTCTAAACCCAAACAACACACCAATTTCTTGTATGTAGGGAAAATATGCAAGACTTGGGAAACACATTAGTAGCACCGTATTTGAACAAATGAACTGCTAACAATAAAAATCCCTACTAAACAATAACAGACAAGCATGGAGATAACTAACTTAAAATTAATTAATCAAACAAACATAGTTACAAATACCTAGCTTATTTCCTTATATTGCTTCTATGCACTCTTGTTGAGGTGGTACTTAGTATTGATTCGAGCAATACCTAAACTCGTAGATTTGAGAAATGTGATACTTGATTGAAATAAAATGTAAATTAAACCCGCATAAGTTAATCAGAATGAAAAAGATAGGATCCATATAATGAAAATAGATAGGGTTTATATACATTTTATGTTTGAATGGACAATCGAGATCGATTCTGGGAAAAATAGATTGAATGGTTGAGATAAATAGAGAGGAGAATATTTTGGGTTATCTTCTAAAATTCAAGTTTTGTTTCCAATTCAAACTCAAATAGGAAAGATTAATTTTGGAAATAGAGGAGAAGATAAGATTTAGAAATATTTCAATTTTTCAAGGTAAGTGTATATCAAAAATACCTTCATAGGATTAGTTTAATCAAATAACAACTCAAAATACAATATTTTTCCTAATTATCAACTTTGAATTGAGAAAATCAATAAGAATCCTACGGACATATAACTAAGAAGACTAAATTTGTGCTCTCAACTATGTAGGAAATCCTAAAGTGACAATTCTAGAATGAGAGTGCAAATGATGAATGAAAGTTAAGCTAGGATTCTACTATAATGCAAATTAATCCAAATTCCCTAATCTAAATGCTTAATTAGATCACAATTATCCATTATTATGATGCAATTCTAAGATACGAAACTCAAAATTAACTCAATTATGCTATATGCTAATGCAATTTGACTATAGTAATGATGCAAGTTCTAAAGGATGACTTTCTCTTATGATGTCTCCTATTTATAGGATTTTCCAAAGTTAGGAGGGTGAGTTTGATATGAGTTAAGTTAACCCAAAGTTAGAGACAAGGTTGAGTTTTGTTTCAAATGAAGAGACAAAATTATCAAATGAAGGGCTAGGATAGAAAAGGCAAAATGAAGGACTAAGATAGAAAATCCTCTTATGACTCCATGTGCTCCCAATCCTCCTCTCTCATTCGTTGAATCAATTTTTGTCTCCATGTGGTTGTTGAAAGAAATTAGGATTTATTTAATTCAAACAATTAATTACTTTAGCCATGTATGCAAATTAGAGGGGCTGGATTTAATTATTGAATTGAACTATATAATCAATTGATTAAATCAATTACATAGTTATTTAAAATTTGTATTTTAATTAATCCAATTAGCTAAAATTTAATTGATTGAGGGCTTTGATAATTGTAAGGTGTAAAAATATGTGGATAGGGTTTAGAACAATGGGGATTTACACATAAAAGAGACCCTAAACCAATATTTAATACAAACATGAAATTCTAATGATAAGGAATATAAATCTAGAAATGCTTGCAAGGAATAATGAAATCAAATAAAATAAAATGCATACCTCATAACATAGGAGATCTAGAAATACCTATTTTTTAGTGTCTGTACTGAGTTTCTAGAAATTCTGCAACCGGATCTGGAATAGAAACACAGAGACAAAGAAAACCCATAAATCTTTCCTTTTTTTTGAGTCAGATCGACCTTGACCCAAATATAGGTTGACCTTGATCCCTTTATGTCGACCTTGACCTGCACTGCTCCGATGGAAATTATGTTCATGAACCTTGGAAGTTTTCTGAAAAGGGTATTCAGATCTTCTCTACAACTCTCGAAACAATGACTGTAGATATCTAAAAATGGTGTTTTGGGGTGGCTATGTAGGGTTTTGCCTTAGTCAAACCGCCATTTTGGTGATTTCCACCTCCACGAATAGCCGGATGTAATAGAATATATGTGTGTGTTTCTCATAGGAAGAGCTTTGAATGTGCAATGCCAAGATCTAATCCTTTTGATTGAAACCCTACAATGAATTGAAATGAGAGAGCAATGCATAGATTTGAATATGATAAAGAAAGCATACCAAGCCCCTAAGGCTAAAGTACTCCTAACAAAATCACAATCCGTAATTGCTACCCCATGATTGTATCTTTTGAATGCTTGAATGTTGAAAATGGTAGATCAAGGAAGAAGGAATCTTTCTTGCTCCAAATGAATGTCCACAATAATTCATCCACAAAATGATTACTTTCATCAAGGCATCATCAATATCTTTTTCTCCTATAGCATCCTCTTTCAATCTTGCATCATCATCTCCTCATCATCACTTGTAGCTCCTCATGTGTAGCTTCTCATGACTTATTGAAATGAAGGTAAAAGAGAGTGCTTATATAGAGATTTCAAGGCAAGGTTCCCCGGGAAATGTAAGGGCCCCTAATTCAAATTTCACCTCAAATTATGGTCCAATCACAATAGCCAACTAAGGTGGGATAAGTTATAAATGACTTTTGAATAAAAACCCTTTCGCATTCAGATCCAGAGGCCCATTTTTAATTTAGGGCCCCGCTATGATCTAAATTTTGAAGCAGAGACCAAAACCCAACAAAGTTCAAGGTTGACCTCGATCCTGACCTAGGTTAGGGTCGACCTTGACTCTGACCCAAGGTTTCAAGCTAGTCAACATAGAAATCAGAGAAGTTTCTAGATCAGCCAAAGAGTTAGAATGATGGGAAAATAGGATAGAATATTGAAAAGGGCATAGAGGCCTAGAAGAGATGTGATGAAGGCTAGGAGGACTAGTACATAGGTCCTACCTATAAAATAGAGCCACGAAGAAGGAAATCAAGGAGAATCCCCAGGATCCTAATCCTAATTTCACCTAGAAATGAAGAATCAAGTGTAAATGCATCCTAAATGTAAATCTATCATGAAAATGCACTAAATGAGGGTGCTAAACCTACCAAGATAGAAGTTCTTCCATTTTAAGATGATACATTTAGTCCCCACTTTAGCTTAGATATGACACTACATGAATATGCAAGCTAACATAAGAAAACATCATAATAAGTAAAAAGGATATAACCAAGTCCTCAATGTAGAGATCCTACAAAAAATTGTTAGTACCCGCAACCTGCAGCACATAAGGTTAATGAAAATCCATAAATCACCTAAGACTTACTAAAATGAAATTGAGAAGTTCATAGAGCCCCTTATGCCCCCCTATTTTGGCTTTCTACTTATGAAGGGTGAAATAGGGTGATAAGGATAGCCCTATACACTGGATATGCAATTTATTGAAAAATTCCTTTTCCTAAACTAGTTAGAAGGATTCCTACCCTTCCTAAACTGATTCAAGGAGTTAGGTATCTGAATCACAATTCCAACTCCACCGAAGGCACTGAAAATGGATTTACTGAACTCGAGTTATGATAAAAAGAGTGAGTATATATCTAAATGCATATGAAGGGAAATTTGAATTTAACATAAATAAACCCTAATAAAAAACCTAATTTTGAACTATAAATAATGGAAGAGAGCATATACTTATTCATTCTTACCATTTGCAGAGTTTAGGAGAGAAAGCGGGATGTCGAGAAAAGAAGAACTTCAAGAGACATGAATGGAGCTCCTGAGACAGTGCCTGGCCACCAGACAGCCGCTTCTTGAGGTAAGTTTGTTGTTGATTTCTATAATCTCAAATTCCTATTTTTATAGGCAAGGTTGACCCTGACCGTTAAAGGTCAACCCTGACCCAGTTATGTCGACCTTGACCCTTAAAGGTCAACATGAACTGGGAAGGTATACACCTATTCTAGAGTGAGGTCGACCGTGACCCCAGAAGGTTGACCTTGACCTAGTCAAGTTGGATTTATAGTTTTGTGATTCTATAGTTCTGATATGATATCAGTTTGTGCTTATAGGACCTGTTTCATCTCTGAGAGAACACCTTCAGAGGGCCGCTATTGATTATCAGAGAGAACCTATCCAAGCTGAGCGGGGATGAGATAAAGTTTTTGAGAGACGTAGGATTGTACTAGGTAATAGTCCTACCACGGATGAGATTCTACCAAGCCATGATATCAGCTCTTATAGAGAGGTGGGATGAGGACACATGTTCCTTTGATCTTCCCTCAGGAGAGATCACAGTGACACTAGAGGATGTGTACAAGATCCTACAACTTCCAATTTGAGGAGAGCCTATCAGACCGAGACTACAACAGGGTCCTAAGGATATCCACATAGATGTTGAGTATTGCTTAGGATGGGTTCCACGGATGCAAACCCGAGCATACCACATCACCCTATCAACCATACTGGTAGGTCCAACACCCTTGGTATGGAGGGTTATGGTTGTGTGTGAATTTTGTACCTATCTGTAGACACAACACTTCAATAAAACATTAGAGGTTAGTTAAAATCAAAATCATGCAGTGAAATGGAAACTAATCTAACCAGGAGATTTACTGCCTTCTAGTAGATGTGAGTATGTATTCTCAGATTATACTGAGATCAGTGACCTTGACGACACCTAAACAAAGGATTTGAATGCAAAATCTAGATATGAATTAGATGCAAATTAATCTATATTTTTGGTTTTTATGTGCCATAAGATAGAATAAATTGATATGAATATATTCTAGATGAAAAACTGATATGCAATGCAAACTAACAATGATATGCTAAATGATATGAAACTAAAACAAGATTGATCTCACCAAAAATTGTTGATTTGCAAAGAAGCTTCAATTCTTCAGATACCAATTCACCAGCATAAGTTTGCAAATTCTGAGATATGATTATGAAGTGCTGAGCCTTGATTTTATAGAAATCCAGGGCTTTGGGGATTCATGGAACAAGCCATAAATCACTCAGATAAACTCAGGTTGATTTTTGAGTTATCAAAGAATAAAAGATAATTAATTCACAAAATCATGCAAAAACAACTTTTTAACTCAAATCAGAGTTGAGTTTATTTTTAAAACAACTTGAATTGATTTTCTGATTTCAAGTTTAACTGCTTTTTGAATGTGCATAATATTTATGAATTAAATAAATAAATAAAGTGATTTATTCTCAACTTAACTTATTTAAGAATAAAACAATTGATTTATGGGTTAATCAATTATTAAATCAAACTTTTATTCAAAAACTATATTATTAAATTTGACAATTGACATTAATTAATTAAATAAGAATTTAATCAATTAGTCATAGGATATTTGATTTATTGTCAAAATGGAATAATACAATTTAAGAATAAATATAATTAAATCCAATAAAATAATTAAGTGGCAGTATTAAATCTAATTAATTAAATATTGAGTATATTCAATTAATCAAACTTTAGAATAAATAAGATTTATCGTCAAATAATCATTAAATTAAAGATAATTAGGATAAATAGGAATAAGGAATATTCCCCGATGCAGAATTTGAGATAATCAATTAAGATTCGATAATGTGTCGTTGTGCCTTAGGTTAGGACTTTGATGTCGATTTCATTTGATGTGTCGATATAGGAGGTTAATGAACCTATAGCCCATTTTTGGGGTATTACATTTTGCCTCTCTTTGAAGTACTGTGCGAAGCGCAGTGGTTCAAAGACAGTCTGTGTATGATGTTGAAACTGATGTTTGAAATTGAAATTGATATGAAGATAATAGGTCCTAAATGACCAAAGATAATGTTAACTATAACAGCAAATGAACCGATGATTGTGAAAAAGTGTCAACACACCTGATTCTAAACCTTATGATTGCGAAGAAGTGAGTGACCGATTCCAGACCCGATTGTCGATAAGAATCACATTGGTATCACATCTGAACCCTTTAGTTATGAAGAACCAAGGAAATAACACTAATGAACCGATGGTTACAAAAGATTGATATAGTTTACAAGATTAGGAGAATACCAGATTGATATGGATCTTGATAAATTTGATATGCCCCAAGCGATGATTGATTTGCCCCGAGCGATGAGGTCTTTTGATGAATCAACAACTAGACGTGGTTGTTGTATTGATTACTGAGGAAAGATATGATTTCAAATGTAGATTATAGACTTGAATGATGTGCAATACCATGCCCCCTTCGGGATTAAAATTGAAATCTGACAAGAAAAGTCAGCGTTGAATGGTGTAGAAGCATGTTAATTGATTTGAGAAGTGGTTGTACACGTTTGAGAATGCATTCTGCATCATTTGGAGGTCCAGAAGACCAAGTTTGACTAGGTTAAACCATGAGTTGACCATAGTTGACCAATTTGAAATTGTGATAGTTTGACATAAGATAATCAGTTAAGTTGAATACTAGATTTCTTTGATGATTGAAGGTTGATTATGCAAGTAGTGAATAATATAAATGATCTTAGATTTTGATTTTGATCCCGAAAAAGGATTCTACTTGCTATTTTGTTGGATGGACCTTTGTGTAAGATTCAACTCTTGTAGTCATGTTTAGCATTTTTTTTTTTGAAGAATTGTTTAAGTGTTCAAGCAATTTGTGAGATCATGCAAAGTGCAAAATGAAATGAAAACCTAGGACCTAGTCACTGATCATGTGTCGATTTGTTGTCATCATTGAACTTTTTAGGTAACCAGATAAATCAATACAACGCCCACTAGTTATGAAACTATAGACATATGAATATTGATTTGTATGTGCAAGAATCAATACAACACCCACTGGTGAGACAACCATGGACATATGAATATTAATTTTATTTTGAAATATCGGAGTAGATATAAGCACCAAGGCAAAAATGCTAGGATGACCTGAATATCATGTCCATTTTAATATTGCAATTTGTATAAGCATCATAACATTAATGTCATGATGACTAGAATATGCCTTGTGTGCAAACATATCAAACAATCAAAAGATCATTCTAAAGCCAATGTGAATTACCCGTAGTGACCCTTTATCATTCACATCCTTAGGTAAGATCACATTTCACAATAGGAGAAAGAACTCACTTAAAAAGACAATAGTTAGATCAAACTTCCTTGAATTTTTCAAGTATCAATGGTCGAGGTACGCATGGCCATCCAATTTGAGATAGAGGCTCTTACAGTCGAACACCATTTCAATCCAGAATTTTCAAAGTTGTTAGATTTTCACATATAAGAAGAAAACAAAGAAAAGATTATGCCCCCAGTCATCACTCTCTAAATCCTGTAAAGGATATCATCGAAGAGCTCGTGGACATAATATGCAACAATCTCAATGTGAATCAGTAAACATACAAGGAGATAAAAGCATGTAAAAAAGCACAAGTTATTTTTAGTTTGTGTTTGATATTTGATTGTGTTGTTGGAGATGCAAAATCCTTTCTGGAGACAAGACTGACTGACTGACTCAAATGAAGCTTCAAAGGACTCTGACTGGATATGATATGTCTAAGATACATTGGAGGCCATAGGATATGATATTGATTGCCCCCAAGTTTGAACATTGATAGGATACAAATGCTTGAGCTGATTGGTGTACAGACCGACTTATTGAACATAGGAAAGTGAAAACAAACTAGGAGATATGTACAAACTAAAGCAAGACTGAAAGCTGGGAAAGACCAAGATTGTGCTGATAGATGGAGCATTTTGAACAAGTGGCACCTATTTGTCAGGTTTTCACTATCTTGGCAGAGATTCTATTTTTTCTACCAAGGCACCTGTTTCCAGGTTTTCACCAAGGCACTTTTTCTTTTTCTCATTTTTTTGTATTTTTCATTTTTTCAATTTTTTTGTACTTTTGATATTTTTTACTTTTTTTTGTGAATCATCAAGGCGCCTATTGTTAGGGTTTTCACCAAGATGTTCATTTTTTTAAAGACTTTTTTAGATTTTTAAGATTTTTTCAAGACATGTTACCATAGACTAAATGCCTTAGGCGTAGAATTTCTTCAGATGGAGAACATTGATCGGTTCTCAGAGCTGTTCTCCTTCAGTCATTGAGAGTTGATAGGCACCAGAGCCAAAAGTAGCAATGATAACAAAGGGACCTAGCTATTTGGGTTCAAACTTCCCCTTGCGTTCTCGATGTGATTGATTTTTAGGATTCTCTCTCAAGACCAGATCACCAACCTAAAATTCTCTGTGTCTGACTTTCTTGTTGTAACCTCTAGACATTCTCTTCTAATATACTCTGAGGTGATGATATGCTGCTTGTCTATACTCATCTAGTAGTTCCAGTTCTTGCAACCTAGACACTCTATAGTCATCATCAGTTACTAGACCATGCATTCTGATTCTTAGTGATGTGATTTCAACCTCAATAGGCAATACCACTTCAGACCCATAAACTAAACTGAAAGGTGTAGCCCCAGTGGGAATTCTGATACTTGTTCTGTAGGCCCAGAGAGCTGGATTGATCATGAGATGTCAGTCTCTTCCTATTTTATTAACTGTACGGTGCAAGATTTTCAATAGATTCTTGTTAGAAGCCTCTACTTGTCCATTCCCTTAAGGATAGAAAATAGAAGACCAATGTTGTGTAATCTTGAATTTAGCACATAGATCATCTAGGTCTTTATTTTTGAATTGCCCACCATTATCTATGATTATAGAATAAAGGATCCCATATCTGCATATGATATAGTTCAATATGAACATATATATTTGTTTTCCAGTTGCTTGTGTCAAAGGGACTGCTTCTACCCATTTTGTAAAATAATCTGTAGTTGTGATTATATGGGTATGTCCATTAGAAGAATGAGGATGTATAGCTCCTATAAGATCAAATGCCCATTGGTGAAAAGGCCATTGTGTAGTAAAGGGAATGAGATCTCTCCCTGGAGCATGAATTAAGTTTCCATGCACTTGGCACTTTTGACAGTTCTTAGCAAATTTGATAGATTCTTTCTCCATTTCAAGCCAATAGTACCCAGTCCTAATAAGTTTTCAAGCTAGTGTTAAACCGTTCGAGTGTGACCCACAAATACCCTCATGGACTTCCTCTAATGCACATTGAGACTCTTCTCATTCTAAACATCTAAGTAGCATACCATCTAGACCTCGTTTGCATAGATCATGACCAATGATGACATATCGGGATGCATTATGGATAAGGTATCTCTTTTCATGGCAGTTGAAGGTATCGGGAATGATTTGGTCTTTGAGATAGGAGAATAGGTTTTTGTATCTGGATGAATCATGACCCACAACAGTGCAAATCATGCGGGTTTTAGGGGAGTCATATGCAAGATAAGATAGTGCTTCCACCAGGAACTCGTAGCATAGCTCATGTTCAGGCTATTGTAATAGAGTAGATAGTGTTGCCATTGCATTGGCAACCTTGTTTTTTATTCTAGGTATTTTCTCAAATGTGATAGATAGGAAATACTTCTTTATAACATCTACCATTCTCTTGTAAGGAATGAGCTTTTCATCTTTAGTTTGGTACACATCATTGACTTGATGGATAACAAGTTGTGAGTCTCCATGAATGTGTAATTATGTTACTCTCCATGCAATTGCTATTTTCATGCCATTAAGAAGGGCTTCATATTCAGCAATATTATTTGTGCAAGGAAACTTTAATCTGAACGCTTTGGGAATTGAGTATCCTTGAGGAGTTATGAACAATATGCCTGCTCCAGATCCATTCCATGTGTAGGAGCTATCAAAGAATAATTGCCATTCTCTAGAAGAAAGAGTCATGATAGAGGAATCTGGAAATTCCATTTGCATTGGTGTATCATCAATCATAGGTGCATCTACTAATTGATCAGCAATAACCTGTCCTTTGATAGCTTTTCTTTCCACATATTCAATGTCAAATTCACTTAAGAGCGTGACCCATTTAGCTAATCTACCCGTGAGGGAAGCTTTGCTTAGTAGGTACTTTAGTGGATCAATTTTAGCTACCAAATGTGTGGTATCAGCTAACATGTAGTGTCTCAATTTTTTTGATGCAAAGATCATAGCTAGACAAGCTTTCTCAATCATTGAATAGTTCTTTTCATATGCAACCAATGTTCTATTGATATAGTATATAGCTCTTTCCTTTTTATTCTCATCATGTTGTGCTAGCAATGCCCCCAGTGATGTATCTGTGGTGGAGACATATAAGATCAATGGCTTCCCATGAATAGGAGGCATCAAGATAGGAGGATTTGATAGATATTGTTTGATATGGTCAAATTTCTTCTCACATTCTTCATTCCATGCAAAGGTCACACCTTTATGTAATGTTTTTGTAAAAGGTTGTGATATGTCTGCAAGCTGTGATATGAATCTCCTAATAGATTGAACCCTTCCTTGCAATGTCCTCATTTGACTAATATTCTTTGGAGGTTGCATCTCCATTATAGCCTTTACTTTAGCTAGATCAACTTCAATGCCCTTCTTGGAAACTATGTATCCCAAGAGCTTTCTAGAAGTGACACCAAAAGCACACTTATTAGGATTTAGTCTGAGACTAAATTTTTCCATTCTGTCTAGTATCTTGCTCAAGTCATTTAGATGTTCAGCTCTAATCATAGATTTTGCTAAAGTATCATCAACATAATCCTCCATAGTCCTATGCATCATGTCATGAAAAATAGATGTCATTGCTCTTTGATATGTAGCACTAGCATTTTTAAGCCCAAATGGCATGACATTCCAACAGAAGGTACCCCATGCACATGTGAAAGCAGTTTTCTCTTGATCCTCTAGAGTAATTTTTATTTGATTATATCCAGAAAAACCATCCATTAAGGAATACATCTTGAAACCTGCAGTCATGTCCACTATCATATCAATGTTAGGTAGTGGAAAATCATCCTTAGGGCATGCTCTATGTACATCTCTAAAGTCTGTGCACACTTTGATTGATTTATCTAATTTTGAAATAGGTACAATATTAGAGATCCACTTTGCATAGTCAATAACTTAGATGAATCCAACTTTCAGGAGCTTCTCTAATTCAGCTTTTACCAAGAGTGCAACATGAAGATGCATCTTTCTCAATTTTTGCTTAACAGGTTTGACATTTGGAGCTATAGATAAATGATGCATTATAAGATTAGGATCCAATCCTGGCATATCTGAACATTTCCATGCAAATTTGATCTTCTTTTTTGTTAGGAATGTTGTAAATTTTTTCTTCTCTTTTTCTAATAAAGATTGTGCTACATGAATCAACTGTGGTTCTTCTGTTGTTCCCAAATTTATAGATTAAGTGGGCTCAATTAGAACTAGAGGCATGTCCTATAAATGACTCGAAAGGACATCAAATATCTCATCCTTAGGCACCTCAGAGAGGTTTTCACCTTTGGATACATCTTTTATTTTTACTTTTGTAGGTTCTGAGACTGCCACAAAGTGGTTTTCACCCTCAGAACTCCTTTTCTTTTTATTCTTATTCTTATTTTTCTGACTAAGATACTTGATGTCCAACTCTATCATGCTGACGCTCGGTTCACTGATGGAAGTCCTCATAGGCTCAACTGCATTTAGGTAGAAAGCAAGGGCATAGTCATTCGGGAAGGTATAAATACCATGGCTCAGATTTGTGGAGGTTTGATCAAGAAGTTCAGGATGTTCGATAGTCAAAATGGGGAAAGATTGGGAGATAGTGTTTATGGATGTGGATCTATCATCATTGGTACTGACCCGAAGCTCAAGTTCAAAGGTGATATTACAACTTAAGACATTCAATTCATGAATAGGCTCAATGTCATTGTGGAAGTCCACTTCAGCCATCGGTGGATCAGACTCGATAAGTTCATCATTTCACTCTAGACTTACATTGGGTTCAGGTGCATATTGGTGTATAACATCAACATGTTTCTCTATAATAATCTCATCTTCCTCTGGAATGGCTCCCCATTCATAGTCATTAGATTCTTCATCTATGTTTCTAGGAAATCTAAGAACATGAGTAAAGTCAGGATGAATACCCCAAGAAGGATTACCCTCAGATTCTGATTTGAATTCATACTCATGTGAATCAGTCTCAGAATAACTACGACCTTCCTCTTTGTCTGTTTGATTGTCTTCAAGATTAGCTGGTTCTTTTGTTCCAACTATCTCTTGGTTGATAGTAGGTTCTTGTGTTTCTACTACATTGATTCTTTTTATTGGATCATCTTCAGCTTCAAGGAGGTCTTTAATTTCTTTAGGCAAATGCTCATAAGGAATAAGTTCCGAGCTATCTGAATCACTATCTGATGGATCTGTTTCTTCCTTCTTAAGAAGGGCTTCTCTTGGTGTGATTTTCTCTATGACATGAGAACAATTACCTTTGAGGTGGAAGGGTTTCTTCTTAAAGCCTAAGCCAACAGTATCTTTGTTTTCTCTACCAACATGTGAAATAGGTGTCACAAGACCTTCTCCTCTGATTCCTAGAGGTCCTTTACCTGGATATCCCATCTTAGCTATCAATTTATGTCCTAGACCATATGACTTAGAAGGTATTTTGGATACTGTAGAGTCACTAGTTTGAACAACTTGAGATTCAGATTCATCCTTGTATAGCCATGCAAGCACAACTTCTTCTTCAAATTCTTGCTTGGAGACTTGTTCTGCTACAAAATTCTTTTTATATGCCTCAAGAGGTTCTTTAGAGTCTGGTTTGGACTATTTCAAAGATTTCCCATAAGACTTAGGTGAGATAGGGAGAGATGCCAAAGATAAGACTGGCTCTATAGTATATTCTCCCATACCATTTTCTTTGATATTGACCTCTTTTGCAATGTCTGCCATTTTAGATGTGGATGCTTCTTTTGTTGGCTTAAGAGAAGATTCTCTATTATTGGGCACACATTTATCCACACCTTCTTTCAATGTATTGCAAGTGGTAGATATGTCTGCTGGGATAGTAACCTCTACTCCTTCATAAGGAAACTTCAAACATTGGTGGAATGTAGAAGGAATGGCTTGCATTTCATGTATCCATGGTCTCCCTAGAAGGATGTTGTAGGCCAAAGGTAGATCAAGGACTTGACATATAGTATCTCTGATAACTGGACCTTCTCTAATAGGTAAGACAATGGTGCCTTTAGAAGATCTTTCTTGTTCATCATAGGCTTTTATAGTTATTTTCTTTCTAGGATCAATAGCCATTTCTGAAAATCCCAATTGTGTGACCAAGCTGTAAGAACAAATATTTAGGCTAGCGCCTCCATCTATCAACACACATTTGATTCTACAGTTCTAGATCAAGACTTCTATGTGCAAGGGCTGATTATGCAGGTGACTCAAGGAGTTGTCATCTTCCTCTGAAAAGGAGATATATTGCGGAGATGTAAGATGTCCAACCATAGTCTGGAACCTATCTAAATCAAGGTCATCAGGAACATTGGATCCAAGCAAAGCTTTGTCTAGAATAGCTCTATGAGCTGGATATATCCGAAGCAACTCAAACATGGAGATTTTTGCATTAGTGTGTTGGAGTTTTTGAACAATGCTATAAGATGTTGGCCTTGTATCTTTAGGATTGGAAGATTTAGAAGCAACCTTCTATTTGGAAGTAGAAGAAAGATTGAAGGGCATCTTAGGGACATTTGATGAATCTGGGATTTGTCCGTTCAAATGTGCCTAAGCTTGTGATCGAGTAACTGCATTAGCTAAAGGATAATCTCTATCTCTTCGCACAATTATGATGACATTGCAATGCTCAGAGAGACAAGGTTCAACCATATTGATAACAACATTATTTCCAAGGTAAGCATAATTGACCTTTGCCCCCATATTAGGCTGAGAAGATGAAACTTCTTGACCATGCTTCGGAAATGGTTTTGTGAATGTTGTATGATCATTATTGCTCTTATGATTGTCAATTGTGATGTCTCCCTTATCAATCAGATCTTGAACAGTATGTTTCAAGCGTAAGCAGTTATTATTTTTGTGACCTTTACCTCAATGGAAATCACAGAATTCATTCTCTCTCCACCATTTTGGTTTAGGGTCAGGATCAGATTGTCGGATCTCCAACAAAGAGATGATGTTATTAGCCAACAGAGTTCTCATAGCTAATTCTAAAGATTCTCCAAGAGGAGTGAACTTTCATTTATTGTCAGCGGACCAAGATTTGTATTTTGGCTTCTTTTGAGATGGTTCAGACACCTTTTGTTTTGAAGCTTTGATGGCTTGGGTGCCAATGGTTAGATTGAAAGCTGGTGCCTTTACTAGGGTACAGATAGTATCAACAACACCATCTGTGATGATGCCTTTATTATTGTTCCAGTTTTTGTTCTTGTCTTTAGAACTGGATCATGATTCGTACTTGTCCTTTTGAAGTGTGATATCTCATTTTTTCACAAGTACCTTTTCAATTTTGATCGCATTGTCTACAATCTTATCAAAAGATGTATGATCTTGCATTTGTAAAGGGTAGTTGATCTCTGGGACAAGATTATTGATGAAGATTTCTAGTTTCTCAGTTTCTGGAATAGGTCTAGCATATAGAGAGAATTTCTTCCTCCATCTCTTGAGAAATGTCAGGAATGGTTCTCCTGGATATTGTTTGAGATTGTAGATATCGATCATGGTGACTGGATGTTGAATGTTGTAGGAGTATTGCTAATAGAACAATTTGATCAACTCCTCAAAATTTTTGATAGTAGAAGGCAATCTAGAAAACCAATGAATGGCTGCTCCTCCCAAAGATCGAGGAAAGAGATGCATCAGATAAGTTGGTTCATGCATGAACTCCATAGATTATGTATAGAATTCTCTGACATGATCTTGAGGATCCGAGTGTCCATCATACTTATCATATTTTAGCATTTCTTCTCTTTTTGGGAATGGTGGCATGTACAAGTCTTTGTCAAATGGAAAAGGACATAGGGCCTCCATGGAGAACTCCTTGGGTTCCTTTTCTTTCTCAAGTTTATTAAGTTTGACTTGCATGGCATGCATTTGTTTCATCATAGCTGTGAGTGGAGTTTCTTCCTCATGCGTAATGATATCTTCAACATTAAAGTTGGGAGGAAGTTTAGCTCCTTGATGAGCTAATTGTAAAAAGTATGCTTCTCAATCTTCTTTTAAGAAATGCTTCATCATTCTTTTGAAGTTATCATCATTTTGATATTGAGCAATTTCTTCAGGTGTGGGTTCCTGATCTGCACCATGTTGAGATTGAGCTCTTTGAGAGCCAAAGTTTGTCCTTGCTTGAGACATGGTAGGATTTCTCCCTGGGATAGATTAAGGATGAGTTTGTTGATTACCTCTGTGAGTTGATGAAGGAGGAATGTAACCAATTTTTAATCAAAAGTTTCCAAGACCGTCATCTTCGTAAAGACTAGAATTGTAGATTTGCTCAAGAGTTGGACCCTTGACAATGGTTATAGGTAAGGTATGGGATGCTTCTCTAGATTTCTTGTGAGAGGAAGCTCTAGTTTCCACCATTAACCTTGGGTGAAGCAAAAGAATATGATGAAGACAATTGAAGAAAGATATGATTCAAGAAGATCAAACGATGCAACCTTGTCAAGGTTTGGTTGATTGAAGCTTGGATTAGACATAAATGAAGGAGACTATGCCCTAGATGTATGGGTAGATGCCCAAAAGATAGCAAACATGAATTCACAACACTTAGTCATTTTGATGATAGATTGAAGATTGATAGTTATGACAAGGTTTTGACACAAGATGAAAAAGACTCAAATCAATTAAATAGAAGGTTGAATCAGATTCAAAAGGCCACTTTAGGAAAATGATTAGATTCTCAGTAGTTTCTCCTCTGTTCCTGACACAGTGATTTATTTGACAGATTCTGGAAATAGGCTGAAAAAGCTAGGTATCTGGAAATTCTGACAACTTTCTAGCCATTTTTAAAAATTTCTCAAACGACTTTCTACAAGTTTGTACGAAAGTGGGTATAGCATGAAATGACAATTGAAAAACTCATACGACTATTGCAAAACTCACACAACAATTGATAGCAGGGTTTTTGACTTTTTGGAATTGACTGGCAGCAAAACTTGTACGATAATGTACCATACACCATACGACAATCTGGGGGTTCTGAAATGACAATAGCCAAAAGTTGTATGACTTTCTGACTTTACAAGATGAATTTTGACTCCAGAAAGGTGCTTGACATCAGAATTTGCAATTTTTACTGTCCAGATTTGAAGGTTATAGTAGATTCATTCATTTTTAATAACCAGATAGATAAGCAAGCACACAAAATAGAAAGCAAGTGATTTCAAGCATGTCTAAAAACAATGAACAGGGGACAAAGCAACCTTGCACATGAACAATCAAGTGACTGAATTGTGCTAATCCCTAGGAGTGCTAATAGTGTATGTTCTAAAAAGTTTTGCAATAACACACATATTCCTAGAAAATGAAAATTTGGCCTCACTAGGGTTTGTAGTAATGGTCTGACTCTGCAACTTTTGTGATCTCAAGAGGGCGAACTCCAATCCAGGCACACCAAGGTTTTGACACAGTCTGAGAACTTAATCTTCAAGATCTGCTAGGGAGATCTGACAGCCCAACAAGAGACCACACCTATGAAGATTTCCTCCACAAGGACATTTATATAGTGGTTGTCACTACCACAGCAAAAATGGCTATTACCACTTGAGGTTCTATCAACGTGGTTGACCCAATTAAGGGAATGTCCACTACGGTTAACCCTCTCTAAAGGTGACTCACAAAATATACCACATGGAGACTGGTTCTAGATTCAAGGATCTAAGTTTCTGGTACTACCCAAAAAGGGAGTAGAGCATAGTCCTCTAGCCTTTTCACTTTTAACCCAAACAAAGCAAACAGATTAATTTGACATGCTAAGACCAAAATTATCTCACAAAGATCTATGATGTCAACCACTCATGATCTATCAACCTCTCTGGAGAGAGAATGTATCAATCAGAATCTGAAGACGCACAGATCTAATAGAACATGAGACGCTCTCAGTATCCTCCCTACCTACAAGGGTTCCTCCATTGAGAAGAGTTTCGCTGGAAACCCACTCTCTCAAGAACCACGAATAGTGTTCATAGGGCCTATTTACTATGTGTAACAAAGATGCTGAAAAGCAAATCTATGTTCATTTTTATAGCCCAAAATGAAATATGTGATATGAAACCAATAAAGGTCACACAAGCTTGACACGCAAGAGTTCTTTTTAATCCAAATTGAAATGTTATTAGCTGAAAAGATTACCTAAATTCCTTGCAATGCGCTTAGTAGATTCTTACCTATTTTTAGCAATGCTCACACTTTTTCCCAATCAAAATCAACAGAAATCAATCAGAAACAACAAATTTCAATTGTTAATGTTAGTTGTCAGTCCAAATCTGGAAAACTACCTTAAAAAGTGAAACGACAATTGAAACCTAGCACTAAAACTCGTATGATAGTGGGTCACCTCCCAGATGATAGTCCAAAAACTCGTACGACACTGGGTACTAGACCATACGACAATCGAGATTCCAAACGACACTGTGATTCTGATGGTACAATTCTTGATCAAATAAACTATCGTATGACAGTGGGTATATCCTAGTATGAGTTTCTAACAAAACTCGTATGAAAATTGTATGGACAAAAATTAAAAATCACAGCTTGGAACAGAAAATGACAAGAAGATGATAGAAATTGATAGAAATTGAATGGAAACCCGTTTCAGGGCCCATGGTGGGTGCTAGAAATGTGTGTGAATTTTGTACCTGTCTGTAGACACAACACTTTAGTAAAACATTAGAGGTTAGTTAAAATCAAAATCGTGCAGTGAAATGGAAACTATTCTAACCAGGTGATTTACTGCCTTCTAGTAGATGCGAGTATGTATTCTTAGATTATACCAAGATCAGTGACCTTGATGACACCTAAATGAAGGATTTGAATGCAAAATCTAGATATGAATTAGATGCAAATTAATCTATATTTTTGGTTTTTCTAGGCCATAAGATAGAATAAACTGATATGCAATGCAAACTAACAATGATATGCTAAATGATATGAAACTAAAACAAGATTGATCTCACCAAAAATTGTTGATTTGCAAAGAAGCTTCAATTCTTCAGATACCAATTCGCCAACATAAGTTTACAAATTCTGAGATATGATTATGAAGAGCTGAGCCTTGATTTTATAGAAATCCAGGGCTTTGGGGATGCATGGGAAAAGCCATAAATCACTCAGATAAACTCAAGTTGATTTTTTATTTATCAAAGAATAAAAGATAATTAATTCACAAAATCATGCAAAATCATGGAAAAATAGCTTTTTAACTCAAATTAGAGTTGAGTTTATTTTTAAAACAACTTGAATTGATTTTATGATTTCAAGTTTAACTATTTTTTGAATGTGCATAATATTTATGAATTAAATAAATAAATAAAGTGATTTATTCTCAACTTAAGTGATTTAAGAATAAAACAATTGATTTATGGGTTAATCAATTATTAAATCAAACTTTTATTCAAAAACTATATTATTAAATTTGACAATGGACATTAATTAATTAAATAAGAATTTAATCAATTAGTCATAGGATATTTGATTTATTGTCAAAATGGAATAATACAATTTAAGAATAAATATAATTAAATCCAATGAAATAATTAAGTGGCAGTATTAAATCTAATTAATTAAATATTGAGTATATTCAATTAATCAAACTTTAGAATAAATAAGATTTATCGTCAAATAATCATTAAATTAAAGATAATTAGGATAAATAGGAATAAGGAATATTCCCCGATGCAAAATTTGAGATAATCAATTAAGATTCGATAATGTGTCATTGTGCCTTAGGTTAGGACTTTGATGTCGATTTCATTCGATGTGTCGATATAGGAGGTTAATGAACCTATAGCCCATTTTTGGGGTATTACAATGGTGTGTATACTTTCTTTGGTTGTAGTACCCAACACAAAGGGTACAATCTTTTCAGCACCTCTTACCCATCTCGTAGGCAAGATGGAGAGTGATAGGACTATCTTCACATGGGGTTGTAGCATTCTAGCCCATCTATACCACGAGTTATGTTAGTTGGTGAGATATCAACGATAGAGTCTCACGGTATGCACACTTTTATAGATTTGGTTGTTCGATCATTTCCCATGTACACGACCATAGGGTGTTCCTGTGATGGTAGATGCGAGCACACTGAGAGCCTTTTCTTATCCACTGGGAGATGTCTAGTAGCATAGAGATATCCTCTATAGGAGGGTACATCTAGACCATGTACCAAGCATAGATGTGATATGGAGACTATACTTTCACATGACAGAATGGCCAGATACACGACATCAGATGAGACACTCACAGCAGCACAAGCTACTAGAGGGTCATCCTAGTCACATAGTGATGTCGTACTACTACGACTGAGTGATGAGATAGTTTGGTCTTATACAGGTGTTCCCTAGAGCAATACCTTGGTATGCACATCTGATGAGATACTATCAGAGACCCGGTGCTATACATCAGCTATCATTAGTAGACATTATAGACAGCAATACATATGAGATAGAGGATATAGAGGTAGCCCCCGATACAGCCTATTTAGGCATCAGTAGGGACTACATCAAATACTGGAGTCTGAAGGGAATCCACCCCATCTTCCTTGATGACTATCCCATAGGTGATCCAGGCCTTTCAGAGAGGACACATCGAGATAGTAGAATACCAGAGGAGGAGAATCACAGAGACAAGGAGGAGGCTATCTCCGCAGGAGACCCCATGGAGGAGGAAAGAATAGAGGAAAGAGAAAATGAGATGCCCCTAGCTGATAGTATAGGTGCGGATGTGAATGTTGTTCATGCATCACCACTGAGATCATGACGACCTCCACGCACCTATCCAGAGACACCACTTCCAATACCTAGACATGGTGAGCATGGAGAGAGTAGTCACTCTATGCCCCCACCATCTAGACCCTTCAGTGATACCTAGGAGGGAGATCTATGTATAAAACATGCATTTGATTTAAATATTTAACTTAATTTGTGAAGAAAAATGGACTAAAAGATAAATATATTTTAATTATGAAGCTAGCATAGCAAAGTGGAGGATCTTTGTACCTAAGGTCCTAAAGGATACCTGTATTTCCTACCAACTACTAGCCAGCCAGCGAGAGTTCCCCATTGGTCACAGAGATCCTAACAGGCATGCTGATATCTTTTCTTATGTCCAACGAGAGCTGAGGTTATGTAGAGAGAGAGAGAGAGAAGAGAGGTTGATGGCTAACTTACAGAGATCACAGGAGAGCATATATGAGCTTAGCATATCGAGGAGCCACTCACGGACCACCTGACAAAGATCTTCATCTTCTCATCATAGATATGAGAGATCTGGGAGCCATCAACCATCAGAGCATAGGGATAGAGAGACTGATAGATAGGGCCTTGTGCCACATATGTATCAAACTCAAAAGAATTTATAAATGAAAAACTCTCTTTGCTAGTTAATTCTATGATTGATTACTATATTTTCACCAATAACATAAAACTTAATAGAAAGAAAGAACATGTATAAATGTATTCAAATGTAATTTTATAAAATCACATAACCTATAAAACAAACATAGCTATTTTATAAGGAATACATAAATACATAGGGAAAGAAAGATGCACTTGGGATAATAACGTTTGAGATGCATAATATTGATAGGTTCCTTAAAAGGCACACCATCCATATCAGTAATTTTGTAAGCACTTGAATCAAAGTCCTCAATTACAATGAAAGGTCCAAGCCAATTAGGGCTAAACTTTCCTTTTTCACAAGGTAAAGCATTCACATTTCTTTGATTCTCATATAATACTAAATCACCCATTGAAAATGATCGTTCAATTACCTTATGATTATACTTCTTCTAAAGTGATTTATGATAAGCCTTTATATGTTCTAAAGCGTTTATTCGTTGTTCATCCAACATTTCTAATTCTTGTAATCATTGTTCTCAAATGTATATTTGTCAATTATCCCATGAAATGAAACACGTAAAGAAGGTATTTCCAATTCTAAATGCATAATAGCATCAATACTGTAGACAAGACTATAAGGAGAAGTACTTGTGGCAGTACGAATACTAGTCCTATAAGCCCATAAAGCATAGGTAAGTTGGGTATGCCAATCTTTCGTATTATTAATTATTTTCCTCAGGATTTATTCAATGACTTTATTTGATGCTTCAACTTAGCCATTAGATTAAGGATAATAAGGAGTCAAAAATCTACGTTGAATTCGATATTTCTCCAAGAATTTCACCACTTCTTTATTCTTAAAAGAGGTACCATTATCCAAAACTATCGTCAAAGGAATACCAAATCATGTTATAATATTGTTAAGGATGAAATCACAAATAATATCTGTAGTAGTTGAATAGAGAGGGACATATTCCACCCACTTCATAAAGTAATCTGTAGCTATCAAGATATACATATGTCCTTGAGAAGAAGCTGGTGAGATTTTTCCAATAAGATCAAAACCCCAAATACTAAAAGGCCATGTAGCAACTTGATTACGAAGCTCATGAGTAGGAGCATGAATCAAATTACTATGTTTTTGACATTGAGGATATTTCTTAGCAAACATGAAATAATCTTGTCCCATTGTTTACCAATAATATCCCATTCTAAGAAGTTTATTGAATAAAGATTTTCCACCAAAATGTCCCCCACAAGAACCAGAATGAGCTTCTGCCAAAGCTACTAGAATTTTGGTTCTACCAAGACATCTTAATAGAAAACCATCATAAGAGCATTTATAAAGCGTATCTCCTAAAATGATATAACGTGTTGCAAGCTTCCTAATTCAATTACACATGTTCCTTGTTGTTGATTTAGGAAAAGTACCATCTTTCAAAAAATGAAAGATATGAGAATACCATTCATCCAAATGCAAATTGAAACAATCAAAGGTAACCTTATTGGAAATTGTTGGGTTTTTAAGATTATGTATAGTAAATTGAAATTTTTTAGCATTATGCTTAAGACAAACCAAAGAAGCTGTGCTTGCCATGGTGTTCGCATGTCGATTATCTTTCCTAGGTAAAGTTTGAATCGTATAAGAATAGAATTGTGAAAGAACATCAAGATCCAAATCTTTATATTGTGTCATTTTATCATTCTTAGTCTAATAACCTCCTTTAATCTGTTCCACAATTAATTATGAATCTCCATAAATTTCCAAGTTTTTAATGTTAAGGGATGAAGCTACTCATAAGCCAGCTATAAGAGCTTCATACTCCGCAATATTTTTAGTACAAGGAAAAGTCAATTTATATGATAAAGGGATCGACTTTTTTGTAGGAGGGATCAAGATAATACCAACACCAAAACCTGTCTTACATCTAGATTCGTCAAAATATAACTCCCAAACATCATCCTATTTAATATCTAGAATGTTTTCATTGGGGAATTCTATTAAAGTAAACCATGTATCAGAGTGAGGACAAGGAGTTTCAGCCAAATAATATATTAAAGCTTGTCCTTTAATTGACTTTTGAGAAATGAAATTAAGATCAAATTTCGTAAGTAACATCACCCACTTTGCAAGATGGCCAGAGAGATCAATTTTTGAGAAAAGATGTTTCAAAGGATCAAATTTAACAATCACATTGACTTTAACATGTAATAGAAATGCCTGAGTTTTTGACAAGCATAAACTATAGCTAAGCATTGTCTTTCCAAATCTATATATCTTGTTTCGTAATAAACTAAAGTCCGACTAATGTAGTACGTAGGTCTTTCATTACCTTCACTATCATGTTGAGCCAACAATGCACTCACCGCATTCGGAGTGGCTGAAGTATATAGATAAAAGGGTTTATCAAATTGAGATGGTTGCAAAATAGGAGTATTGGCGAGATACTCCTTAAATTGCTCAAAGGATTGTTTACATTATTCATTCCAAGAGAAAGTGGTATCCTTTCTAAGCAAGGAAGTAAAAGGAACAATTCTATCAGCTAAGTTGGAAACAAAGCGATGAATAGCCTGAATTTTTCCTTGTAAACTTCATAACTAAGAAATGTTCTTAGGAGGAGGCATATTAACAATAGCTTCAATCTTTTGAGTATTTACCTCTATGCCTCACATAGAGATTATAAACCCTAATAATTTAATGGAATCAACTCCAAAGACACATTTCTTAGGATTCAATCTCATATTGTAACTTCTAATCCTTTCAAATATATGTCGTAAAATACTAAGATGACCTTCTCTTTGTATAGACTTTGCCAAGATATCATCCACATAATCCTTAAGAATCTTATTAATGTAATCATGAAAAATTAAAGTCATGGCTCGCTAATAAGTTGCTCCCGCATTTTTTAATCCAAAAGGCATCATGACCCATCAAAATTTTCCCCAAGGTGTTATAAATGCAGTCTTAAATTGATCTTCAAGAGGAATAAAAATTTGATTATAGCCCGAAAAGCCATCCGTAAAAGATAATAAAGCATGACTCACTGTTGAATCCACAATCATATCAATATTAGGTAACAGGAAATCATCTTTTAAGGATGCTTTATTTAAATCTTTAAAGTTAGTACACATTTTTATCTTATTTTCTCCTTTTGAAATGGGCATAATATTTGAAATCTAATCTGAGTAATCAATAGAGAGGATGAATCTAGCCTCCAATAATATTTCAATTTCAGACTTAACTAATAAGGCAATTCCTGGATTCATCTTTCAGATTTTTTGCTTCATAGGTTTAACATTTGATTTGAGAACAATATTGTGAGTAATAATCTTAGAATCTATACCCGACATATCCAAATATGTCCAAGCAAAAATATCCTTAAATTCAAGTAAAAGGGAAACTAATTGATCATGGTCATCTTGATTCAAACATTTCCCAATTTTTATCATCTTCTCAAAGTCATTTTCATCCATTTGAACCTCAACAGTCTCAGTTATTAGCAAATTACTTTGTATCGGAGAATCCATTGGTAAAGGAGAAATATTGTGTTCATCATGTTCTCCAAAATAAGCTTTTGTATTTAGACAATAAGGCTTCTGTCATTTATGATGAAACGTAGGTAAATCCTCATAAACTCCTAAAAAATTCGCTAAGGCTTCATCTTCAAGAAAAGCTTCCAAGATAGGTTTTTGATTCATGTCAAGGAGGAGCGGGTTAACCAACTTCAAGTGTCCACCACATATATGATTAACATTGAGAGGAAAAGTCGATGGTTGTTTGTAAGGATTGAACCCCAATCCATATGTATAATCATAAATTTCATTTTCTAAAGGTACTTGTATACCTTGTTCGTACTTACCACATCCTTTCCCAGTAAATCTTGATTTCTTGAGCAGACGATAACCAGAACCATATCTATCGGCCATATCAAATGGATTCCAAGGAGTAGCATATGTCACAATGTCATAGCAATCAGGTTTTATTGTTTCAATTTTTTCTTCAATCAAGGCAGCAACAAAGTTACTTTTTAATTCCTCAGAAATTGGGGAAGGAGTAAAAACTTGTTTTTCAAACCCACTTTGTTGTTTCATGAATTCCAAATCAGAAACTTTATATTCTCCTTTAAAAGAAGGATTAAAGTCCAATGTTCCCCAATCATCCTCAGTCAAAGAAGAAGATGGAGCTTCAATTTTTTAATCTCAAGTGGCCTTTCAGGCTCTTTACTTGGTTGGAGAGGTTTGTAAACTTTAGCATATTCCACATTTAAGAAAGGATTCAACACATCATCTACATGTAGCATATACATCATTTTTTTATAAATGAACCTAACCTTGCGATGAAGAGTAGAAGGAACTGCATGCATAGTATGTAACCAAGGTCTACCTAAAAGAAGATTATAATTGAGAGGTCTAGGCATAACATGAATAGGTGTATTGAGAATAACTAGACAAACTTTAACAGGTAACGTAATAATGCCCAAAGTTCTCTTTGCAATATTATCAAATCCATGAATAGGGACATTATCAGGTTGAATAGTTGTAAGATCAGCCTTAATTTTCTTAAGCATATCCATGCTACAAAAATTAAGCCCATATCTATTTTCAATTAATGTTCTATGAATGATACTCTAATTAAAAGAAACAGCAACCATAAGAGCATCGTATTGATTTTGCACTTCAACAGAAGGTAAATCATCATTGGTAAACATAATAGGAGGTACATAAGGCATAGTATGCATGTACTCCAAAAAGGAAATAATGTTCTCTTGGTTAGGAGGCGAAGTAGGAAGGGTAGATAAAGCCTTTTGCAATTCCTCATGACATGTCAGGGAAGTTTGAAGCAATTCCCATAAATATATCTTAGCAGGAGTAGCAGGTAATTGTTCTACTAAGTCATACTCCTTAAAGGAAGATGGAAAATTAGGAACTTGAGGAAGCATAGGTTGGGAAGGAGGTAAAGAAACCAGAATAGTAGGCTGAGGGTTATTCCATGTGTGATAAACATGTGAAATGGAATCCATGTTATCAAATAAATCCAAAGGATCTCTAGGTTTATCCTTAATTATTATTCAAGGACATCCTTTTACCATCAACAAAGGTTTAGGATATAACATTCTAAGTGTATCAATGTTGCAAATAGTGGAACATGAAGGTAACCATGCACACACTGTAACGCCCCGCCAGGAGACCCAAGAGAATTACACTAAAATTATACTAAGTTATGCAACATTTTTTTTTTGTTTACTAAAGTTAACAAGCACATTGAATAAAGCATCACATTGTTCTACAAACATCAGTTTAAATGAACACTTCATATGTTTTGTTCCCAAGGGTCCCTGACGTAGAATTACGTTGTCTAACTAACACTACGCTAACATGATCAAATGTTAAAGAACTTTTAAGTACATAGTAGAATTAAATACATCACTTAAATCAATATTACATTACAACACATGATCACCTACATCCGCTACACATGTCGTAGGGTATGCGGTGATATTTAATACAATTACAAGTATCAAAATACATCATGGATCCACGTAGGGATCATTACTAATCAAATGAAACCTCTTACAAGTACAAGATAATATCTTCTAACAACTGGGTACATAAATCTACAACAAAAGAGATAGACTGATCCAAGTGTACAATCAAGTGACGAAGGGTAATTCGCAACAGTCTCAATGGAGAAGTACACTACCTCCCGACCATGTGGAACCCAGAGGTCCACCCCATCGTGCTAGGGAGATAACACCAGGCCCACACCCACACTAAGGACCAATCCACAAATGTCACCTAGGAAGATATCTCTAGAACAAGAGGGTTTACAGGTTACCAGAGGCACTGACCTACGTAGGATATCTACAGTGTGAGTAGGAAGGTGTCATCACATAGATCCACCCTTGAGTTTAGTCCTGAAGGTTCCTCACTGAACCAACGGCACTCAAGTGATCATACGTGGCATCGATATCTCTCATGAAGACAAGTATATCGATGATGCATCTAGCATCTTCCCGCATCCATCCTTAGTCTTAACTAGCACTCAAGGTATGGGCGAGATATCTCACAAATTATCTTTTTATTGTTTTCCTATCTAGATCAATTTTTTTATAATGTTATCACTGGAATTAAGAAACTTGACAATGGATGATCCGTCAGCCACTTGCGGGCCTCGGCGATCCATTGCAAGCCACCCCCTACATCACATTTAGATAACCTACCCTAGTTTCCAATCAACACTCATCCTGGTTTGTGGCCACTTATAACATATTAAGTTCTAATAATCAATCAAACAAATTAAACATAATCCCATTTCAAACATAAATCCACTTGGCCACTAATTCAAATTTTAATCCACCAGGAGGAAGATACTAACAGGGATCGGTTTGACCACCCCATCAAGGTCTCACATTGACCCTAATCCAAAACAAGCAAATGAAGATAGAATCCACATTGCACCATAAATACAATCAACAAACAGATAACTGATAACCACAACAAGTACCCGACCTCTGGATTTTACCCCCCCCCTATTCGGTTATCTAATCCTGTATGTAAATCAACTATATCCATAGTGTACTTTACATGTACAAATAGTATACGCAAAGAGAACATCTCACACAAGTAATTAACATGTCGCAGATAAGCAAGAATGTAAGATTCATGTTAACATGTAGTTTGCTCATACCAATTAATCACACCAATCAGAATATCCACGCTTTCAATAGAAATGATCATATTGCTAACCTTCACTAAAGCCTATAACAGTTTGAAATTAATGAAAACGTTATTATTATCCATAAGGTTTTCTATCATGTGAAGAATATCTCAAAGGCATTTATTGAATAATGTCCTCGTTAATTAATCATTGATGACAAAGCATTGTCTAAGGTTATAGACCACCAGATAGTTATATTATTATCAAAATTAATCAAAATATTAATTACACAAAAAGGTTGCATAGTTGTGCTTATAGATAAATCCCCTTAATTAAGACTAAATGATAGTTCAATGGATTCAATAATACTACTAACAAGTGTTTGATTATAATAATTCGTATACAATTAAAAATTACCTTATTCAATAATAATAACAATCAATTATTAAATTAAAGCCCTCCTATTAATTGAGCACTTATTACATCTAGACTAGCTTAAGACAATCTAATTACCTACTCTAAGCTCAATAGACCTATACTTATTATCCCTAAAACCTATCACACATGTCATCCACCTAATCCAAGGAGCAAATGCCATGTGTTCCCTAAAGGCAAGTGGGCTAAAGAAAGTGAACAATAAAAATCATTTATTTAAGCTAGTCCCAAGGACCCACGCCACCTTGCCAAAGAGGACTGCAAAACACATTAAATGGGAGGTAAAAAGGACTTTGACCCAAGTCCAAGCATTCCACAAATGGCTAGGGGCGCCAGCATAGGGAGAAGAGCCTTCCACCAATGAAAGTGGAGTGTAGGACAAGTCAGTACCCATCACATGCAAAAAAGGAGGTGCAGGTGTTGAAGTTTAAATCCCAAGGCAATGAAAACAAATGTTAATTGCATTCCCCAAGTAGAAGTGGCGCCCACCTAGGTGTTTGTGTCCAATGCACATGGTAAATAGGTGTAAGTTGCCCATACAAGTGGGCTGGGCACCCACATTGGGTTATGAGCCCAAGACAAGCGAAAGACAAGTGTTTAATGCAAATACAAGTGGGATAGGCGCCAGCATTGGGTGTTGAACCCAATGCAAGTGGATAAAGTGTGTAAGAGGGTAATGAATACATGGTAGGTGTGGGGGAAGAGGGGGAGAATGCCAAGTGGCAAGGAGGAAAGGGCTAGGCCCTATCAAACAATTTAAAATATATGCATATTAAATAAGTTCTTAAATATTGATTTGTCCTCCAAAATAAGGTGGGTCCCACCCAGATTTTTTTGATGAGAATTGCATTGAATTGATTTTACAAGTTATTTATGTTAGAGTTGAAATAAGCATTTGTTTATTTGAGAGTTGAATATACATTTAATCAATTTATAAAATACTAGTTGATAGAAATAATATTATAATATTGACTGTGTTTTTTTTTTGAAAGGAGATGTTTTTCCTCATACAATTTCCAGCAAGCTGGAAGTGTGTATTTGGTTTCAAAAATTTAGTTTATTTGTGCTTGCTCTTTTCTTAAGGACTTAGTTGATTTTGTCATCCATGTAATGAAGTATGGTCTCCAAATTGGTTTCTAAAACAATATTGGGTTCTTAATTTTCAGAATGATATATATATATATATATATATATATATATATATATATATATATATATATATATATATATATATATATATATATATATATATATATATATATATATAATCAATTTAATGAATAAATGGCAAATAAATGGATCTAAATACAATGATTTTCATTGAGATTATGAAGCATCAAGCTTTCTTGCTTTTCAATTTGGTTTCATCTATGGTTGAATTGAGAGGGTTTATAAGTTTGAAACAATGTAATCTCACAAATGTAAACTAAAATTCTCATTGTTTTGTTTTCTCACTCCACATTTAGAGAAGGTAAATATGCTCTCTCATTAATGAAAATTTTAAAACTAACATGGAAACATACTAAGGGAATTCGAAACCTACCTGATTCTCAAAGCAGGTTGATGAAGCCAGCCTCTCAACTGTGATCCCAATGTGCTCCACAAACTTAATTCTCCTCTTCTTGCTCTCTTCTCCTTCTCCAAGCCTTCTCTTCTTCCTCTATTTTCTTCTCCAAAAATTGCATATCAAAAAAGTGGTGACAAGTCTCTCTCTCTTGCCTCTAAATTGGCTTGGAAAGTAGGGAAGAAATATTTTATTATTTCCCCCTACTATTCAAGTCAACTACCTAAAATGAGACAATTTAAAATTGTAGAATTTCTTTTTCTTTTTTATTTCTTCTTCTTGAATTTCATTTCTTTTTTATTTTCAATTTATCATTTGGTTTAAGTTATATCACTCAATATCTCAATATTATACAGTAAGCTGTGTTTATATATAATCATATATATACAATTAACGTATATACAATTAATAATAGTATAACCATAAGGGACATAGTGTAAGCATATGTATCTGATTATGTCATAACATACTAATAACATAATATTTACCAATGTGTCAACATAATTTCAATAACTATCAGAGATCAGACATGAGATCCACAAGGTCAAAATGCGACACTGACATGGAACAACACCTAAGACAATATCATGCTCAACTAGGAAAACATATATCGGATTCTTTCTACCAGAATGAATTTGATTCAAGTAAGTCAAGTTATGTCCCATCCGTGGTTTTAGGATGGTTAGGTTAGGTTAGGGAATTGGCCTAGGTGTTAACTCCCCTTCTCCGCCATTGAGACATAATGAGGGCACGCTCATCCTGTCAAGCTAGGGAAGTCGATGCCTGGTACCTGCAACCTACATAAGAACCATTGCATGTACATGTGCATATATAACATACTATCAGACAATGGTAGGGATGGCTAGGACGTGTGGACCCGACTAAATGCAGGTAACTATGCCTCCTCCTCTACCATACATGCATGTCAACAAAAAAGAAAACATATATGATAACAAACATGATACCATACACATGCGGGTATGGGGTAAGTACCAAATATAATCATCATCTAATTACTTCAATTTATACATGCATTCGAAACATCATATAAAATCCATCATTACTAGATTTAACCTTCACGTAAAGTTTTGTTTCAGGTTCAAACATGACAATTAACATCCAAACTATAATTGTTTAATCACACACCAAAATATAAATATAACATGTGATATATGTCTGATCTAATCAACCAAGATAAAACGGTGTCAAACTAAACATAGTATCAGCAAAAGTAAGATGCGAGGGGTACTACATCCTCCCCCCCTAGGACTAGGCTTACTCCTGGAAGCCTGCAAACAAATAAGGATAGGCATCTTGCAATCGAGATGCATCCTCCCAAGTAGCTGTGGTCTCATCATTTGGGTCCCATTGGACCCTGGCCTGAGGAATAATACGGCCTCTGAGTGTGATATCCCGAAGCTCCAGAATGCGCACGGGCTCCAGAGCCAGCTGCTCGTCCTCGACCTGTAATGCATTCCAATCAAGAACATGTGTCACATCTGGAATATATTTCCTAAGAACAAAAACATGGAATACATCATGTATGCGAGATAGGCTAGGTGGCAATGCAAGACGGTAAGCAACTGGACCTATCCTCTCCAAAATCTCAAATGGTCCAACAAATCGAGGCGCCAATTTAGAACCCTTTCCATAATGGATTGGACTTTTCCTTGGACGCACTCTCAAGAACACCTTATCTCCAACTGCAAACTAAATATTTGTCCTATGAGCATTTGCATATTTCTTCTGTCTATCCTGTGCAGTAATAAAATGCTCTCGAATACGCTCCACCTGTTGCTCCATATCACGAAGCATCTCTGGCCCCAAAATAATCCTGTCATCTAACCTATCCCAACTAATAGGTGTACGACAAGGACGTCCATACAATGCCTGAAATGGTGACATGCCAATGGAACTGTGGTATCCATTATTATATGCAAACTCCACCAGGTATAGATAATCCTCCCAATGTGTCTGCCTGTCCATGACATACATCCTCAACATATCCTCTAGGACCTGATTCACACGCTCTGTCTGCCCATCTGTCTGAGGGTGATAGGCTGTGCTAAAGTTAAACTGAGCACCCAAATCATGCTGCAAAGAAGTCCAAAATGCAAAAGTAAATACTGGATCCCTATCAGAAATAATCTTTCGAGGAATACCGTGCAATCTCGCTATGTCCTGCATAAAGACTCTAGCTACTGATGAAGCTGTGTAGGAGGATCTCATGGGAGAAAAATGAGCTACCTTAGTCAACTGATCAACAGTGACCATGATAGCATCATGTCTACGGGGTGTCAAAGGCAAACCCACAATAAAATCCATCGATATAACATCCCATTTCCACGAGGGAATACTGTGTGACTGTAACAGTCCTGCTGGATGCTGATGTTCTGCCTTAACCCTCTGACACTCTAAGCACCTAGCAACAAAATCAGCAATGTCCCTCTTCACTCCTGACCAATGATATAGCTGACGAAGATCTGCATGCAACTTCTTGACACCAGGATGTGCCGAGTAAGGTGCACAATGAGCCTCCGATAAGATCAATGAACGAAGATCATCCAATGGTGGTACATAGATCCGGCTCACATGACGCAACAAACCATCAGACTCCAACACATACCCCTCAAATCTACCTACTAGAGGTCTCCCAGACTCAATCTCTACCTTCACCTCCTGATAAAAAGTATCTCAAGGAAGTGCCTGCAAGATCCTACTCCTCAAGTCAACACCAAGTGTAGTCACGGCTGCAACTTGCCTCTTCCTACTCAGAGCATCAGCTACCACATTCTCTTTCCCCTGGATATACTTGACCTCAAAATCATACTCACAAAGGAACTCCATCCATCTCCTCTATCTAGCATTCAGATTAGGCTGAGTGAAAATGTACTGTAGACTGCGATGATCAGTATGAAGCTCAAATCGGTGTCCCAATAAAAAGTGTCTCCATTAGACCAAAGCATGGACTACCGCTGCTAGCTCAAGATCATGCGTGGGATAGTTCAACTCATGATCCTTGAGTTTGCGAGACTCATAAGCAATCACCCATCCTCCTTGCATGAGGACTGCTCCAATACCCTCGAATGAAGCATCTGTACAAACCACAAAATCACCTGTGGGATCGGGTACTGAAAGAATAGGTGCACTAGTCAACTTATGCTTGAGGGTTCTGAATGCCTCTTCACACTTCTCAGACCAAATGAACTTCTTGCCCTTTCTCTGCAATGAGGTGATGGGATAAGCAACTCTAGAGAAGTTCTCTACGAACTTACGATAATATCCTGCCAAACCCATAAAACTGTGAACCTCTGGCACATTTGTAGGTGCTGGCCAATCAACTATCACCTGGATCTTTGTGGGATCCACTGAAATACCATCACCCGAGATCACGTGACCCAAGTACTGAATCTCTATCTTGAAGAACTCACACTTAGCTGGATTAGCATACAATTGATTCTCTCTAAGGCATTGCAAAACCAACCGAAGGTGCCCTTCGTGTTCCTTCATGGATTTAGAATAAACCAAAATATCATCCAAGAAGACAACAACGAAGTGATCAAGATACCTACGAAATACCCCATTCATCAAACTCATGAATACAGATGGAGCATTCATCAAGCCAAATGCTACCACTGTGAACTCATAGTGACCATAGCGTGTTCGGAAAGCTATCTTGTGGATGTCCTCCTCTCTAATGCGCAACTGATGATAACCTGACTTGAGGTCTATTTTAGAGAACACCCTAGCGCCTTTCACCTGGTCAAAGAGATCATCAATCCGTGGCAAAGGATACCTATTCTTGACTGTAACTTTGTTCAACTGTCTGTAATCAATGCACAGTCGTAATGAACCATCCTTCTTTTTGACAAAGAGAACTGGTGCTCCCCAAGGTGAAACACTAGGCCTGATACATCCCTTAGCCAACAATTCTTCCAATTGCAGCTTCAACTCACTCAACTCCTATGTAGTCATCCTGTATGGAGCTCTAGATATAGGCTCTACTCCTGGAATAAGATCAATACGAAAATCGATATTCCGCTTTGGTGGCATACCCGGGATCTCATCTGGAAAGACATCAATGAATTCCTGTAGCACAGGGTGATCAAGGGACTTCTTCTCAACATCCTCATCCTCAAACTCCCTCAAAGACACTGCAAACACTTGGCATCCCTTTCTCATACTTCGCTTCAACTGCATGGCAGAAATCATTCGAAGAGAAACAGGATGCTGAATGCCTCTAATCTCAAAGTTTTTACCCCAATCATCCCTACATTTAATGATCTTCTGCCTACAATCAATAGTAGCTCCATGGGATTCCAACCAATCCATGCCTAATACAACATCATATGACCCGAATGGAATTATGTGAAGATCAACTAGAGTGCTAATGCTACTCAAATCTATCCAGCATTGCCGGATTAAGGTGTTTGTGTTCACCTTTTCCCCTGAACCTAGCTCCACTTGCCAACCTATGTCTTGCTTTACTGCCACTAGTCCACATCTCTCTACTACAAATGGAGATATAAAAGAATCCATAGATCCAGAATCAAATAATATAGAAACATCAATACCTCAGATAGCACCTGATGACTCAATAACTGTGCCCTGGTGCTCTGCCTGACGGTGGTCTACTGCTGCAAACACTTTGTGAGATCTACCTGAATCCCCAATCGTAGGCTCAGATGGTGCGGGTCTCTGCCCTGAATACTATGAACCACGCTGCGGGCAATTGACTGCAATGTGCCCAAACTGTCCACATGTGAAACAACCTGTGCCTCTACCATAACCCCTTCCTACTGAAGGTGCACTGGACTGATGGAAACTGCCTCTACTACTGCCCGGATGTGAGCTCTGCACTGACTGTGTGGGCTGAGAAGACTGGTTGCGCTTGAAGCGCTGGCTATTACAAAACTTTTTGGAGTTGGAAGTTGTACCACTCTGATCACGAGGTTTTGAACTCTGCTGACTATGATTTTGATTGCCTTTGGAGAAGTGTGATGGCTTCTTGAAACTGGTGTTACCTTGTGACTGTTTACCCCTGAAATCTGATGTGCCGCCACCACTTGTCTGCCCACCATGCTTGCCTTGAAATTTCTACTCTGTGAGTATAGCTTTTGTTACTGCTTCTCTAAGGGTCTTGGGTTCTAAGACCTTCACTTCCCCTCCAATATGGGCATTAAGCCCTCTAATAAAATGCTGAATCATGAGGGGTGATTCACTACTATAACCAGGATACTGTTTCAGGTCAAAAAACTTCCGCTCATACTCCTGTACAGTCATATTCCTCTGTCTCAGGTAATGATACTCATCCGCACGGTCCTGTCTCCACTGGTCTGATAAAAACTGATCTCTAAAGCTCTCAAGGAACAACTCCCATGTAACTGTATCTATGGTGATTCCCAATTTACTCTCTTCTGTCCTCCACCATGGTGATGCTGAATCTGTCAATTGCATGATAGCATATCTAGCTTTTACATTGCTAGCAAATGGGTACATGGAGAAGTACCTATCTAAACCAATGAGCCATGTGTCTGCCTCAAACCCGGTACCTATGCCATCAAATGGAAGTTTTGGCATTCTAAACAGGTCCTTCATCTGACTTGCCATAGCGGCATCATACTCTACTGGTACAACCTGTCTAAGGGGAGTCCTTTCCCTCTCTCTAGCCTGATCTCCCTAATTACCTCTATTCTGCAAAGGTGGTAACCTCTCAAGAATGGCCTGTAAAATCTGTTTGGTGTCTAATTCCTCTGTGCCATCTTGGTGGCTATCACCCTGATTTCTACTATGGCTCTGAGCACTATCCTGATCAACTGAGAAAGAGGGTGTGACCACTCTACCTCTACCTCTACCTCTACCACGGGCTCTAGTCACAGGAGGCATATTTCCTGCAACCATAATGTTAGGAAAAAAAACCATTTAAGCATATATATACATTAAGTATGTCATATTTGAAACCAAAAGCAATCACATAAGGACATAGTTTTAAGGCAAGTTTTGTTGTTCTAGTTTTATTTCGGTTCAAATTTTCGTGAAAGTTAAAGATTTCCACAAACAAGTTGTTTTGATGTCTAAGTTTGGTTTTAACAGGTTTACCTAATAAGACCTAATGGGCGCACATATTATTCCCAGAGTTCCCAGTGTAGAACTCGCGCTCTGATACCAAGATGTAACGCCCCGCCAGGAGACCCAAGAGAATTACACTAAAATTATACTAAGTTATGCAACATTTTTTTTTTTGTTTACTAATGTTAACAAGCACATTGAATAAAGCATCACATTGTTCTACAAACATCAATTTAAATGAACACTTCATATGTTTTGTTCCCAAGGGTCCCTGACGTAGAATTACGTTGTCTAACTAACACTACGCTAACATGATCGAATGTTAAAGAACTTTTAAGTACATAGTAGAATTAAATACATCACTTAAATCAATATTACATTACAACACATGATCACCTACATCCGCTACACATGTCGTAGGGTATGCGGTGATATTTAATACAATTACAAGTATCAAAATACATCATGGATCCACGTAGGGATCATTACTAATCAAATGAAACCTCTTACAAGTACAAGATAATATCTTCTAACAACTGGGTACATAAATCTGCAACAAAAGAGATAGACTGATCCAAGTGTACAATCAAGTGACGAAGGGTAATCTGCAACAGTCTCAATGGAGAAGTACACTACCTCCCGACCATGTGGAACCCAGAGGTCCACCCCACCGTGCTAGGGAGATAACACCAAGCCCACACCCACACTAAGGACCAATCCAAAAATGTCACCGAGGAAGATATCTCTAGAACAAGAGGGTTTACAGGTTACCAAAGGCACTGACCTACGTAGGATATCTACAGTGTGAGTAGGAAGGTGTCATCACGTAGATCCACCCTTGAGTTTAGTCCTGAAGGTTCCTCACTGAACCGACGGCACTCAAGTGATCATACGTGGCATCGATATCTCTCATGAAGACAAGTATATCGATGATGCATCTAGCATCTTCCCGCATCCATCCTTAGTCTTAACTAGCACTCAAGGTATGGGCGAGGTATCTCACAAATTATCTTTTTATTGTTTTCCTATCTAGATCAATTTTTTTATAATGTTATCACTGGAATTAAGAAACTTGACAATGGATGATCCGTCAGCCACTTGCGGGCCTCGGCGATCCATTGCAAGCCACCCTCTACATCACATTTATATAACCTACCCTAGTTTCCAATCAACACTCATCCTGGTTTGTGGCCACTTATAACATATTAAGTTCTAATAATCAATCAAACAAATTAAACATAATCCCATTTCAAACATAAATCCACTTGGCCACTAATTCAAATTTTAATCCACCAGGAGGAAGATACTAACAGGGATCGGTTTGACCACCCCATCAAGGTCTCACATTGACCCTAATCCAAAACAAGCAAATGAAGATAGAATCCACATTGCACCATAAATACAATCAACAAACAGATAACTGATAACCACAACAAGTACCCGACCTCTGGATTTTACCCCCCCCTATTCGGTTATCTAATCCCGTATGGTGTGTGATTAAACAATTGTAGTTTGGATGTTAATTGTCATGTTTGAACCTGAAACAAAACTTTATGTGAAGGTTAAATCTAGTAATGATGGATTTTATATGATGTTTCAAATGCATGTATAAATTGAAGTAATTAGATGATGATTATATTTGGTACTTACCCCATACCCGCATGTGTATGGTATCATGTTTGTTATCATATATGTTTTCTTTTTTGTTGACATGCATGTATGGTAGAGGAGGAGGCATAGTTACCTGCATTTAGTCGGGTCCACACGTCCTAGCCATCCCTACCATTGTCTGATAGTATGTTATATATGCACATGTACATGCAATGGTTCTTATGCAAGTTGTAGGTACTGGGCATCGACTTCCCTGGCTTGACAGGATGAGCGTGCCCTCATTATGTCTCAATGGCGGAGAAGGGGAGTTAACACCTAGGCCAATTCCCTAACCTAACCTAACCATCCTAAAACCACGGATGGGACATAACTTGACTTACCTGAATCAAATTCGTTCTGGTAGAACGAATCCGATATATGTTTTCCTGGTTGAGCATGATATTGTCTTAGGTGTTGTTCCATGTCAGTGTCGCATTTTGACCTTGTGGATCTCATGTCTGATCTCTGATAGTTATTGAAATTATGTTGACACATTGGTAAATATTATGTTATTAGTATGTTATGACATAATCAGATACATATGCTTACACTATGTCCCTTATGGTTATACTATTATTAATTGTATATACGTTAATTGTATATATATGATTATATATAAACACAGCTTACTGTATAATATTGAGATATTGAGTGATATAACTTAAACCAAATGATAAATTGAAAATAAAAAAGAAATGAAATTCAAGAAGAAGAAATAAAAAAGAAAAAGAAATTCTACAATTTTAAATTGTCTCATTTTAGGTAGTTGACTTGAATAGTAGGGGGAAATAATAAAATATTTCTTCCCTACTTTCCAAGCCAATTTAGAGGCAAGAGAGAGAGACTTGTCACCACTTTTTTGATATGCAATTTTTGGAGAAGAAAATAGAGGAAGAAGAGAAGGCTTGGAGAAGGAGAAGAGAGCAAGAAGAGGAGGATTGAGTTTGTGGAGCACATTGGGATCACAGTTGAGAGGCTGGCTTCATCAACCTGCTTTGAGAATCAGGTAGGTTTTGAATTCCCTTAGTATGTTTCCATGTTAGTTTTAAAATTTTCATTAATGAGAGAGCATATTTACCTTCTCTAAATGTGGAGTGAGAAAACAAAACAATGAGAATTTTAGTTTACATTTGTGAGATTACATTGTTTCAAACTTATAAACCCTCTCAATTCAACCATAGATGAAACCAAATTGAAAAGCAAGAAAGCTTGATGCTTCATAATCTCAATGAAAATCATTGTATTTAGATCCATTTATTTTCCATTTATTCATTAAATTGATTATATATATATATATATATATATATATATATATATATATATATATATATATATATATATATATATATATATTATATATATATATATATATATATATATATATATATATATATATATATATATATATATATATATATATATATATATATATATATATATCATTCTGAAAATTAAGAACCCAATATTGTTTTAGAAACCAATTTGGAGACCATACTTCATTACATGGATGACAAAATCAACTAAGTCCTTAAGAAAAGAGCAAGCACAAATAAACTAAATTTTTGAAACCAAATACACACTTCCAGCTTGCTGGAAATTGTATGAGGAAAAACATCTCCTTTCAAAAAAAAAACACAGTCAATATTATAATATTATTTCTATCAACTAGTATTTTATAAATTGATTAAATGTATATTCAACTCTCAAATAAACAAATGCTTATTTCAACTCTAACATAAATAACTTGTAAAATCAATTCAATGCAATTCTCATCAAAAAAATCTGGGTGGGACCCACCTTATTTTGGAGGACAAATCAATATTTAAGAACTTATTTAATATGCATATATTTTAAATTGTTTGATAGGGCCTAGCCCTTTCCTCCTTGCCACTTGGCATTCTCCCCCTCTTCCCCCACACCTACCATGTATTCATTACCCTCTTACACACTTTATCCACTTGCATTGGGTTCAACACCCGATGCTGGTGCCTATCCCACTTGTATTTGCATTAAACACTTGTCTTTCACTTGTCTTGGGCTCATAACCCAATGTGGGTGCCCAGCCCACTTGTATGGGCAACTTACACCTATTTCCCATGTGCATTGGACACAAACACCTAGGTGGGCGCCACTTCTACTTGGGGAATGCAATTAACATTTGTTTTCATTGCCTTGGGATTTAAACTTCAACACCTGCGCCTCCTTTTTTGCATGTGATGGGTACTGACTTGTCCTACACTCCACTTTCATTGGTGGAAGGCTCTTCTCCCTATGCTGGCACCCCTAGCCATTTGTGGAATGCTTGGACTTGGGTCAAAGTCCTTTTTACCTCCCATTTAATGTGTTTTGCAGTCCTCTTTGGCAAGGTGGCGTGGGTCCTTGGGACTAGCTTAAATAAATGATTTTTATTGTTCACTTTCTTTAGCCCACTTGCCTTTAGGGAACACATGGCATTTGCTCCTTGGATTAGGTGGATGACATGTGTGATAGGTTTTAGGGATAATAAGTATAGGTCTATTGAGCTTAGAGTAGGTAATTAGATTGTCTTAAGCTAGTCTAGATGTAACAAGTGCTCAATTAATAGGAGGGCTTTAATTTAATAATTGATTGTTATTATTATTGAATAAGGTAATTTTTAATTGTATACGAATTATTATAATCAAACACTTGTTAGTAGTATTATTGAATCCATTGAACTATCATTTAGTCTTAATTAAGGGGATTTATCTATAAGCACAACTATGCAACCTTTTTGTGTAATTAATATTTTGATTAATTTTGATAATAATATAACTATCTGGTGGTCTATAACCTTAGACAATGCTTTGTCATCAATGATTAATTAACGAGGACATTATTCAATAAATGCCTTTGAGATATTCTTCACATGATAGAAAACCTTATGGATAATAATAACGTTTTCATTAATTTCAAACTGTTATAGGCTTTAGTGAAGGTTAGCAATATGATCATTTCTATTGAAAGCGTGGATATTCTGATTGGTGTGATTAATTGGTATGAGCAAACTACATGTTAACATGAATCTTACGTTCTTGCTTATCTGCGACATGTTAATTACTTGTGTGAGATGTTCTCTTTGCGTATACTGTTTGTACATGTAAAGTACACTATGGATATAGTTGATTTACACACACCCTATGGTAAAGGTCAATTGAAGAGGTTGTGGAGGAGGATGAAATAGGAATAGGATAAATGGAGATCTCATTCGAACAATTGTCATCCTCACTTCCATGTACCTCATTAGGGGATCTATCATATTTTGCAATAAAATCCTCATCAAAGTATTCAAAACAAAAATCATAAATGTTGAACACAAAGTAGCACTACAAGCATGAAAAATGCAAATGTTTTTGTATTTTTAAAGAAATTTTGTGATTTTTTTATTTTTGAAATATAAATGAAAGATCATAAAAGAAATATACTTTTATATGCATGTAAGATCTAACATAAAATGCAAATCTAACACCAAAAATAAAGATTTGTCATAAACAGGTTCACCAAAATGTAAGGTGTAAAAATATGTGGATAGGGTTTAGAACAATGGGGGTTTGCACATAAAAGAGACCCTAAACCAATATTTAATACAAACATGAAATTCTAATGATAAGGAATATAAATCTAGAAATTCTTGCAAGGAATAATGAAATCAGATAAAATAAAATACATACCTCATAACATAGCAATCCTGGAAATACTTGTTTTCTAGTGTCTGTACTGATTTTTTGGAAATTTTGCAATCGAATCTGGAATAGAAACACAGAGACAGAGAAAACCCAAAAATCTTTCCTTTTTCTGAGTCAGGTCTACCTTGACCCAAATGTAGGTCAATTTTGACCCCTTTATGTCGACCTTGACCTGCACTACTCTGACAGAAATTTTGTTCACAGATCTCAAAATTTTGTCAAAAAGGGTATCCAGATCTGCTTTGCAACTCCTGAAATGATGACTGTAGATATCTAAAAATGGTGTTTTGGGGTGGCTATATAGGGTTTTTCCTTAGTCAAACCCCTATTTTGGTGATTTCCACCTCCATGAATAGCCAGATGTAATAGAATATATATGTGTGTTGCTCGTAGGAAGAGCTTTGAATGTGCAATGCCAAAATCTAATCCTCTAGATTGAAACCCTAGCATGAATTGAAATGAGAGAGCAATGCATAGATTTGAATATGATAAAGAAAGCATACCAAGCCCCCAAATCTAAAGTACTCCTAACAAACTCACAATCCATAATTGCTACCCCATAATTGTATCTTTTGAATGCTTGAATGTTGAAAATGGTAGATCAAGGAAGAAGGAATCTTTCTTGCTCCAAATGAATGTCCACAATAATTCATCCACAAAATGCTTTCTTGCATCAAGGCATCATCAATATCTTGTTCTCCTATAGCATCCACTTGCAATCTTGCATCATCATCTCCTCACCATCACTTGTAGCTTATCATTTGTAGCTTCTCATGACTTATTGAAATGAAGGCAAAAGAGAATGCTTATATAGAGATTTCAAGGCAAGGTTCCTCAAGCAATGTAAGGGCCCCTAATTCAAATTTCACCTCAAATTATGGTCCAATCACAATAACCAACTAAGGAGGGAAAAGTAATAAATGAATTTTGAATAAAAACCCTTCTGTATTCGGATCTGGAGGCCTATTTTTTATTTAGGGTCCCACTATGATCTAAATTTGGAAATGGGGACCAAAACCTGACAAAGGTCAAGGTCAACCTCGACCTTGACCTAGGCTAGGGTCAACCTCAACTCTGACCCAAGGTTTCAGGCCAGTCAACATAGAAATCAGAGAAGTTTTTGGGTCGGCCAGAGACTTAGAATGATGGGAAAATAGGACATAATGCTGGAAAAGGGCACAAAGGCCTAGAAGAGATGTGATGAAGGCTAGGAGGACCAGTACATAGGTCCTACCTATAAAATAGAGCCATTAAGAAGGAAATCAAGGAGAATCCTTGAGATCCTAATCCTAATTTCACCTAGAAATAAAGAATCAAGTGCAAATGCATCCTAAATGCAAATCTATCATGAAAATGCACTAAATGAGGGTGCTAAACCTACCCAGATGGAAGTTCTTCCATTTTAAGATGATACAATAATTAATCTATAATTTTGACTCGATTTAACCATTTTGATTTTTGTTGACTAATTTGATGCCTGATTTGATCTTATGTCTGATTTTATATTTGATGTAGCTAATGATGTCATGATGCTCTGATAATGATGTAATCTCAATATGAGTCTCTGATGAAAAATTTAAACTTATATCGATGCCCCACTGATGATTTTGAATTTTCAATGTCTGATGTTCCCGATTTCCAAAAAAATGCCCCGATTGAGATAATTTTGTACTCTGATGATCGATGCCCCCTCAGGAAATGTATCAAAATTAATTTTCAAAGATTTAGTTGAATTTCATAATTTTAATGACTTTTTGAATTTTTTAGTGAAATTCCACTTTTGATTTCTTTCTTGATATGAATAAATTTGTAAAAATGCCAATTTTTTCTTTTGATGAAAAAGGTTTATTCTAATGAAATATCAAGTGTGTTTGATATCAGTCATGATCATTTATTCAATTTGGTATTGATGTCAATCCAGTAGGTTGATAGATTGATGGGTTGATTTTCCATCCTCATGATCTAGAGTAAGGAAATTTGAAGCGCTCAAAGATGAGAAAGTAGATGATAGGATAATTGGTTGACGTTAGATGATCAATTTTGATGATGTTGACTTATTTATTTACACTTGATTACAAAATAGGTTTCCTTTTGGAAACTGTAGGTTCGAGGCCTATATCCATGGCTATTTGGTATGATTTAGGTGTAGACGGAGATATAGGGGATGGACAGAGTTAGATTGCCCCTAGTTGATTAGCATGATTAAATATTGATGATGTATATTGACATTGATTCAAGTTTTGGTAATGTAATATTGATGAACATTTGATTATGTACATTTCCAAACATTGGATGATGTATACTTTGATATCAAACCTTTGATGGAATCTTGATAAAATTTTGATATATTTAATTGACTTTTTTTTCAGAGTCCAATATACTCCATCTCAAGAAATATTTTTTATGATGTCACTTTGATTAACTTACCCCCCCCCCCCCCCCCTCGTGAAATTCCATAACAACTATAATGCAAGATTAATCAAAAATCAATGCAAGATGCAAATGCAGTTAAATTGTAACTTATCACTAGATTGATTTATTTTTATATTTTCATCATTGATCTTTTTGGTGGATCATGAAATTGGTACAACCCTCACTAGTTTGATTTTTAACTATCCAGATATGAATACCTCTTTACTCAGATTTCAATAATGAAATTGGCACAACTCTCAATAGTTTGATTTTCAACCATGGGAGTATGAATACTCCTTTCGTTTTGATTACGTTAAAATAGGTTTTGAAAGGACCCAAAACCATTTACAGTGAGATTACAAATAAGCATTAAAGTTCCAGCGGAAACAGTGCAACAACACCAAAAAGAGACACCAAAAAACTAACAAGTCCATCAAAAGAAAAATAGAGAGAAAAAGGACAGCAAAAAGATAGTAGGACAGCAAAAAGATGGCTAGATAGTCTTCATTAGTTTAGCTGCATGTTCAGCCAACGTCTGCATATTTGCAGAGGACACTTTGAGTTCCTCTAGATCTTTGTTCTTATGATCCTCCATCTTTTTGAAGCTTGATCTAGTCCTTTTACTGGGTTTATGATCCTACTTAACCTCCATGGGAACCTGCTCCCCTTTGCCCTACTCCATCTTATCCACAAGTATCTTGACATGCTCATTCAAGGCCTTGAGAATGGAAAAACTCTACTCAGAAATATTACCCATCGTCTTCTCCAGCCACTCAATTTTGTTCTCCATTTTATCAATTCTCTTAAGCATGTTTCCACCTTTCACCACATCCCCCTCTTTTATTTTGTTCTCCATTAAAATGATTATGTTTGTGATGGTTGTTATCCCCTCATCCCTGCCAACAACCTCCTTCAATTCATCAATACACTGTCCCATAGTCTTCTCTTGCAAATTCATTTTTCGAAGAGCCCCAATTTCCTTCTGAAACTGTTGGATTTGGGTTTTAATAGTATTGATGTCATTTTTCATGGTGCTGAGGTTGTTAAAGAAAGCAGTACACCCCAGGTTATCAAAGTCCTTTTTCACACAAACTGTCTCCTCCTTGGAGCTCTTGACCCTACCCCTGTTATCGTCCAGACTATCCTTCTCAATATTAGCCATATCCTGGGCTATATCCTGCATGATATTCTCACCTACCAAAACATTCTGGTCTAAATCATCAAAGTCCCCCATAATAGGTTCCTTCTCCACCCGCTTATCCTATTTTTCCTGAGCATTCTCCTGTGAGGAAGAATCATCATTAGAAGAGATGAAAACCCTCTTACCCCTCTTCTTGTTCTTATTTTTGGCTCTGGTGCGCTTCCCTATAGTCTTCATTTCCTTTTTACCCTTCCCCTTCACACTTTCATCCCTACTTTCCTCTTCCTCCATCTCCATTTCAGTAACCAAGTCCTCCATCTTGGCCTTCCTATTTTTCATTTTGGAGGAGGAGCCATGATGCATGGAGGTTTTTTTTGGGTTGCACAGAATCAACCTCTTCATTTTCAGTGTCCTCCATAAAGGGTTCCTCCGAATCTTTTCCATCAGTATCGTAATCTTCAAGGGCCTTCTGATTGAGCAAAGACCTCTCAGCCTTCTTAGATTTTAAAACCTCATAGATTAAAACCATCAACCCTTCATGACAGGCATGGTCACCTTCAGGGTCCCTCTGCAAACTAAGAATAGTACCATCCAAAGAACTCAAAAGATAAAAGGGGAAATTAACTTTAACCCCATGTCTGAAATGGTTTAACAGAATAAGATGATTATAATTTTTTGTGTATCTCCCATCCAGCGTAATGTAACTAATAATAACAAAAAGAACCAATCTCCATGCCCTAGAAATGCATTTAGGGTTAAAATAAGAGTTATCAACCTTTACCATTCGCTTCCTTTCATGGTTCGTTGCTGCAAAAACCTCTAGGGCTTTATCCGACACCTTCCCATCTCTATAGAATAATCTAAATGGCCAAGGTATCCTTTTGGGTAAATAGACAAAGATTTGATCCCTTTCATATGAAAATGTCCTTGATGATTCTTTGATGATCATATCATTAGACTAACTTGCATACTTCTATCAATCAACCTCACAAGTAGAAATCGAGAAAATATCATGCCTCCATCATTGCTCATCTAGTCAAAAGACATCATAGATTTTCTAGAAAGACATGATGAAAAATCAAGTACCAATATTGAACTAGATTTGCTTTTGTTTGTGTGTCCATAGTTTAGAAAATGTCATCCATTTTTAATCTTTATTCATTCTTATTCATGTTTTTGTTGGTCAAGTTTTTTATGTTTTCCATTGAATGTGTCAAGTGTTCTTGGTCAAAAATTTTGGATGTTTTGAAGTTTTGAAACTTTTGTTGGTATGAATCGATTGAAAAGTTCAAATGTTACCTTTGGTTTGAATCAAGATTTTGTGTCAACGTGTGTCTATTTTTTATAAACTCGCTAAATTTGGATTTGTGCCCCCAATTTTATTTGACAATGATGATGGACTTAAGACAAATTTACAAACGATGATGAAAGCTTTGGTAGGACAGAAGCAAATTTGAGGGTTTATTATGCCTATGTACAAATGATGGAATATACAAGGATATATACAAGGATGGTGGAAAATGCAAATAGAAATACAATGCAACTAGGCTTGACTTAACTTAGGGCAAGTAGCGACTGTTTACCAGGCTTTTCCACTTGAGTTTATTGCATTTTTTTTTCTTTTTTTCTTTTTTTTGCTACCAAGGCACCTATTTTCTAGGTTTTCACCAAGGTACTTTTCTTCTTTTTCTATTTTTTTTCTTCTTTTTTTAATTTTCTTGTGTTATCAAAGTGCCTAATTGCTAGGTTTTCACCAAGATAATAATTTTTTCAATAGTTTTTCAAAATTTTAGGATTTTTTAATGACTTTTTCCATTATTTTTTCTTTCTTCAAGATCCATATTTTAATGTTTTTAATTATATTCCTTCATTTTGATGTTTTTGGATTTTCAAATGTTTGGTGTTTTTGAATTTTTTTAGGTTCACTTTCTACTATACAAACTAATATTCTCTCATTTGATACTCTTTCAACTTATACTTTTTCAACTGCTCATGTGTATAACCTCTTAAGATGAATGTTATTTATGGGTTCTTCAAATTCTTTCCCCTCACATGTGGATAACTTGTATGTTTGTGTTCCATGGGAAGATGTGATAACAAAGGGTCCTAACCAATTTGCTTCAAATTTACCTTTCTTTTCTCTATCTTGTTGGTTTCTTGGATTTTCCCTTAAGACTAAGCTCTCGCTTGAAATTCCCTAGGTTTGATTTTCTTATTGTAATTTCTTGACACTCTCTTTTTCTAGACTTTGAGATGATCATAGGCTTGATTTTGATGTTCTTCAAGAAGTTCTAATTCTTGCAACTTGGACACTCTATACTCTTCATCACTTAATAAGCCATGTAGAGAAACTCTAAGTGATGGAGTCTCAACTTTTAGAGGTAAAACTACATTGGTTCCATACACTAGTGAAATGGTGTAGCTCTAGTAGGTGTTCTAATGGTGGTTCTGTAGACCCACAATGATGGATTCAATTGGATATGTCAATCCCTACCTAAATCATCAATTGTCTTCTCAAGAATCATAAGGATGTTTTTGTTAAAAGTTTCAACTTGTCCATTTCCTTGTGGATAGTAAATGGAAGAGAAATGTTGAATTATATGGAAATTTTCACATAACTCTTTTAAATCCTTATTTTTAAACTTATTTCCATTGTTTTTTATTATGGCATGAGGAATACCATATCTACAAATGATGTGATTCAATATGAACATCGAAATCTATTTTCCTTGTTACCCCAGCTGATGAGATTGTTGAACTTTTGAGAATGAATAAGGTCAACCGAGCAATGAAAGGTATGTATAAGGATTGGATCAATTGTTATGTTGTCATTGATGTCAAGCCTATTGACTTACTGATTTCAAATTGCCATATCAATCTGAAATATATGTTTTTGAGAGAAGAAATTATTGGTAAAGATAGAAGATGAAATAAAGAAGTGATGTTAAGTATATGAGCTTAATTGGGAAATTATTGAATTGGTCTATCACAAGGTAATATTGACTTGATTGTTTTACATGATTTAATAAAGTGTTATAATGATGCACAAGTCAATTATGTTGATGAGTAGAAAAGGATTGAAGTTGCAAAGTTGAAAGATGGGGAAATAGTATGTTTTACCGAGCTGTAAAAAGTTGTCGGTAAGTAAAGATATTGGTCAGTCACAGTTAACCAAGTAGAAAGACTTAAATGAGTAGATGAAGTTGGTTGGTTAATCAAGGAATTAAGTAAACTATGACATTATGTGAAGATCTTAACTGATCTAGAAGATTCTAAGGAAAGAAAAAAGTCAGTTAATGAAATCAATGGATCATAATCGTTAGGTGTAGATAAATGGTGAAGATTTAGTGATTGGTTTGAGATCCAAGAAAAGGTCAAGTTCCAAGTTGAAGGTATAGCTAGCAAGAATCATAAGATGTTTTACCAAGCTACAAATTTGATCAAATAGATGAGATTAAGAGGTGATAAGATTAAGCGACAAAATTTATCTATATAAAGGATGATCACGATGATTATGTTGTTGATGATAATACTATTGTTCTTGGTGAATTGTTAATATCCAGATAAAATAGCCAAATTGACAAGAAGGGTACACCAAGCATAACAGAGTTGAAGGAATGTGTGAATGAAGTGAAGATAAGTGATGAGATGAAGTGTGTGTATTGATTAGCTAGAAAGGAAGAATTTGAAGAGGACAAATGAGCAGAAAAAAGATCTGAACAGGAAAAGGTAGTTGCATATTTTATCAAATCATTTCACTCTTACTTTCTAACCATTGTAGCAAAAAATATCTTAACCAAGTGGATTTAACAATCCTAATTTCTAAATCTTTTGTAATGTGGAATTCTAACAAATTTTTTAAAGTCCTCTAATAAGACCACTCATTATAGGGTAATAGATCTAGTTGATCTTTGGTGTAAATCCCCTAATAGGGTCACATCTAGAAAATGTGTTGAATCTTTAATGGGATTGGCTTTTAACTAAGCTCACTTTAGAAGAGTGAATTATTTTGTGGGTGACAATTCCCATAGTGGTTTTTCCCAAATTGGGTTTCCATGTTAAATATTGGTGTTAATGTGTGATTGAATGTTTTGCATGTTATTTACTAATATTATGATGAATACTATTGTGGTTAGTTAAATGTTTAAATTTGATTACATAGATTATCTGCATTGAAGATTTTAAGGTTGAAAATTATTAAGGGACCTAAGATAACTGATTCACCCCCCTCTTAGCTATCCAACAATTGGTATCAAAGCATCTGGTTCTTAGAAGTAAAATTTTAGAAGACTTAAGCTAAAGATCTGAAGATGTATAGGAGAGAAGTACCCAAGATAAACAAGGAGAGTTTCCCTACATGGAAAAGCAAGATGAGGTTATACCTATCTGGAATTAGATATTTTGTACTCAATCATTTGGATAATGACTACACACCACCACCTCCTAGACCTATGACACTTGATCAAATGAGAGAAAGGAAGAACACAACTTGGTAATGATTGAAATTGCTTTTTTCCTGACTAATGTTGAGTTCAATGACATAAAGGACTGTATTACAATAAAAGATATGTGGGATAAAATTGCACTTGTTTATGGGGGTGATCTACATGTACAAAAATCAAAGCGTGACAATCTTAGAGGAAAATTTGATGAGATGAGAATGAAAGAAGAAGAAAACATTGCACAATATAGTTTCAAAATTAAGGAAGTGGTAAGTGCTATCAAACGTGTTGGTGGAACATTAACTGGAGAAGTGGTAAGAAAAATTATTAGAACTCTTTCACCTAAATATTCTATTCAAGTCTCTATTATTTAGGAAATGATATCCATACCTAATAATATTGTTACTCTTGATACTTTGATCGGTAAGATGACTGCATTTGAACTTAGTAATTTTGATAATATTTTATCAAAGATAAAAATAGCTTTCAAATCATCTTTAACCATTGGAAGTTCAAGAAGAGAAAGAGATAATCACAATAGTTCAAGTAGAAGTGACTATGATAGTATCCTAACCAAAGAGAAAGAATAAGAATTGGAAGCACTACTGGCAAAGAGGCTACCGAGAGGAAAAAGAAAGTATAAATGTAAACTTCCTCTAAAATGTTTTAACTACAATAAGATTGGTCATATTAAATCTAGGTGTCCTAATAATGACAGGAATGATAAGAAGGACAAGAAGGAGAACCGATACCAAAAGTTTAGATACTTTGAGGACAAAGGAAAGAAATCATGCTACCTAGCTGAGGAAGGAATAATCGATGATGAATCTAATGACACAGAAGAATGTGAGGAAGTAGTTTATGTTGCTATGAAGGATGACTCAGAACAAGAAAATGTATGAAGATGAAAAAGCTCTTATTTCTCAAGTAAGTAAAACTAACCCATGGATTATGATAGTGGTTTTTCACATCACATGACTAGTGACATCGATAAGTTTGAGAACTTAGAAGAATATGATGGAGGATTTGTTAGATTTGGAAATGATGCTCATGTTATGTAAAAGGAAAAGGATCCATCATGTTGAATGAAAATATTAAATGTGATAATGCATATTGGGTTTAAGGACTAAAATACAACTTGTTAAGTGTTGCAAAATTGAATAACAGTGGTCATCGATTGGAGTTTTAGAATAGAAAAGTAAAGATCTATGATGATGCTAGAGATTTGATTGGAACCGGTGAACAATCTAAAGGTAACTTATTTTATCTGAACTCTAATGAAAATGTGTGTTTATTTGCAAGAAATGAGGATCTTTGGTAAGACATGAAAGACTCTGTCAAGTAAATTATGATAACTTAATCAAGGTTAGTAAGAAAAATAAATTCAAAGGTCTACTGAGATTAAGAAAGCCTGATAGAGTTATGTGTAAGGAATGTCAGATTGGTAAGATGAATAAATCAAGTTTTTCAAGCAAGTCTTACTCGTCTAATGGTATATTGGAATTATTTCATACTGATCTTTGCGGCCCTATGAGAGTGCAAAGTTATTATGGTGTTCGGTATTTCATTATGTTTTTTGATGACTACTCAAGGATGATGTGTGCAATGTTCTTAAAAGAAAAGTCGGATACATTCCAAATGTTTAAATGGTATAAAGAAAGAGTTGAAAAGGAAATAGGTAAGCAACTAAAGTGTTTAAGATTAGATAGAGGAGGTGAATTTATCTCTGATAAATTTACTTTCTTCTACAATGAGAATGGAATCAAAAGACAAGTCTTTTCATTGAGAACTCCACAATAGAATGACATAGTTGAAAGAAGGAATAGATCAATAGTTGATTGTGCTAGAACATTGTTGATTGAGAAGGAGATTGCACAAACATTATGGAAAGAAGCCATTAGTACTGTTGTTTACACCATCAACCGAGTACAATTGAAGAAAGGTACTAACAAAACTCCTTATGTACTCTGGTATGGGCATACACCTAATGTTGGCTACTTTAAAATATTTGGAATTAGGTGTTACATTTTGAAAGATATTAGGAATGGAAAGTTTGATTCTAAAGGAGATGAAGGTATATTCCTAGGATACTCCACAAAGAGAAAAGCTTATAAATGTCTAAATAAGGTTTCTAACAAAATTTTAGAAAGTGCAAATGTAAGGATTGATGAGTTTGTAGAAAGAAATGAAGAAGATAGTGTAATACCCCAAAAATGGGCTATAAGTTCATCAACCTCCTACATCGACAAATCGAACAAAATCGACATCAAAGTCCTAACCTAAGGCACATCTGAACATCATTAAATCTAATTGATTATCTTAAATTCTGCATCAGGGAATATTCCTAGCAATATTCCTAATCATCATAATTATCTTTAATTTTATAATTATTTGGCAATAAATCACATTTATCCTAAAGTTTGATTAATTGAATATTTTCATATTTAATTAATTAGATTTAATATTTGCCACTTAATTGTGTAATTAAATTTAATTATATCTATTATTAATTGTATTATTTAATTTTGACAATAAATCTAATATCATATGAATAATTGATTAACCCATAAATCAATTGTTTTATTTTCAAAAATCAGTTAAGTTGAACATAAGTCACTTTATTATTAAATTAATTCATAAATAAAACATGCACAATCATAAAAGCAGACAACTATCAATTATCAATTAAAGCTAAACTCTATTTTGAGTTAAAACTTAGCTTTTGCATGTTTTTGTGAGCTAATTATCTTTATTTAAAAATAACTCAAAAATCAACCTAAGTTATTTGAGTGATTTATGGCTTTTTTTCATGCACCTCCAAAGCCCTAGATTTCTATAAAATTAAGGCTTCAGCTGATCTCTCAATCATCTCTCAAATTTGCATCCAAGCATCTCGCAAATTGCAAACTTACTCTACAGGAATCATAGCATATTAGATTTGGAGAATTTGCACAATTGGAGCTTGAAAGAATCAACTTGCGAATTCAAAGCTTTGTGAGATCAATTTCAATTGCATATTTTTCATATCATAGCATAGAATTTCATAGCTTTGCATATCATTGTTAGATAGATCAATTCATAGCATATCAATTTCATCTAGCATAGATTCATATCGGTTTTTATCATTCTTATTGCATAGAAAATATCAAAAATATAGATTAATTGCATTCAATTTCATATCCATCTTTTGCATTCAAATCCTTCATTTAGGTGTCGTCTAGGTCACTGATCTCGATTACAATCTGAGAACATCAATCTCGCACCTATTAGAAGGCAGTAAATCGCTTGGTTAGATAGCTTTCAATTTTGCATGATTTTGATTATCACTAACCTCTAATGTTTTACTGAAGTGTTGTGT
>BSBK01009814.1:2137500-2227500 GCA_027943335.1 Chamaecyparis obtusa
TATTATTAAATTGTCCTTTAATCTTTTAAGGCAATTCTTAGAGATTGTTTATTTTTTATTTTAAAATTTAATGGTTATTTCAAATAGAATATTTTAATGTTGGTGGTATTATTTAGTATATATTTCTTCTAATATTATTTTAAATGATTTTTTTTATGATGGAATATTCTAGGGGAAATTATTTAATTGTCCTAGGTTGGGACTTAGATAATTCTTTTCCCCCTTAGCCTAAAGGTTAATATTTTATTATTAATACTTTATAATGGTTATTTTAATCTTTTAATTTAAATTTAATTCATTTAAATTAACTAAGGTAAACATTATGTTGGAATTAAAGTATATTATTTTAATTAAATTATTGGAACATTATTAACATTAAGTGGGTTTTTAAATTATTAACCTAGGTTTCGCATAGGGTTATTTATATGGTCTTATTTTATTATTTATTGTACTCTTGTGAATCCTACCCTAAGCTAGTAACCGGGTTCACATTTTGGAACCATTGAGGTTATTATCACCTTATGCTTAAATTAATTATTTAATTAAACTATTTTGAGTAAGATAACCTAACTTTGAAATTTTGTTAATCAACAAATTTAATTTACCCTTTTATCAACCTTTTTATTTTAACGCTTTGTTTTTAACCTTGTTAGGATTTCTTAAAGGCCTAGTTAGGGTTTTCATGAGTTATCTAACATAGTTTTCAATCAAGGGACGTTGGCAAGTCAGCAATTGTCATGATACCTCTTGAGTGTTAATTTATGTAGTGTTAAGTGTTACATTCATGTTAGTGTACCTTAGTATGCTATCTTAGTTGACTTATGTGCTTTAAAAAAAATGTTGGTGTGTTTTGCCCTAATTTTGAGCATGACATTTTGGTATCAAAGCACAGTTTCAACTCTAGGAGCCTAAATCCATTATGTTTTCAACTCATTACCTATTGTAATCCTTGTATAGGATGCCTCCAATCACACGTAATGGTCACCGACGTGGATAAGGTGCTAAGGGTTCTCATGCGGTAGTAGAGGATGTTGAGCATATAGCAGAGGGAGTAGGTGGTGAGAAGGGGCCTCCTCTTGTGTCACCACTGAATCTCAACCAGGATATTCTGAATGCAATTCAAAATCTTGCTGGGATTATCATGGATAGATTACCTCTAGGGAGTCAGCAAACTGAGGCCCAAGAGTGGAGTAGGAGCCCTCCTCCTAGACATGTTGAGGGTCATGCAAATCATGAGGGTGAATCGGTTCATATGCCAGAGCCACCACCAAAGGTAGTACAGAGATCACCTTGTGATGTAGGGGATCGGATAAGGGAGCTTATTTGCCTTCAGCCACCACCATTCACAGGATCTATAGATGGGATTGAGGTTGAGGCATGGCTCTTGAGCATTTCTTTGGGTTGCATCCATATGAGAGTAACCTAAAGGCACATTTTTTTGTACACATGTTGAGAGGGACTACTTCTACATGGTAGAGGTAGGAGGAGTATAATAACCACTTGGTCATTGATACCCTCTCATGGGAGACATTTTTAGAGAGGTTCAGAGCTAGATATATGTCAGAGCATTTCATGCAGTGTTGAATTGATGAGTTTCATGACCTTCGATAGAGGGGTCTCACAGTGTCTCGGTATGAGAGCTGTACACACTAGAATGTGCACTTCTCTAAGTCTTTGCTTCCAAGGGAATCCATGAATGGGAATCTTTGAAAAATGACCTAGAGCTCCCTAGGCATGGAGTGCAAGGAAATTAAGTGTGCTCTTAGCTAGAGCTATTTAAGCCTATGACCTTGCTAGTAAACCATGCAATGGGAGATTCAATGGAGACAAGGGCAAGAATGCCAATATCCTCAAGAATCAAAATGTGAATGAAATGAAACGCTAGAAATAAAGATGCAAGCTATATTAAAATGAATATGCAAATTAAGCTATGGAAAGGAAAGATACAAGTATTACAAAAACCCTCCTAATTAGACTATGTGAATCAATCTAAAGCATAAAGCAAACTAAGCTATGCATGCCATGATAATGAAACTAAAATGCAAGAATGGAACTAAGATAGCATGTGAATGAAAAAGATAAGAATGCTTCAAATCTCTAAAGCTCCAAAATCACCTATAAATTTTGTAGCATAACATTAGTATTCAAAAGATGAATCCTAAAATGAGAAGAGAGCTCTTCTTTTATAGGAAATGAGAAAGAATGGACCATGGAGATTAAGAGGCAAAATATTTAATCAATGGTGGAGCTTGAAAGAAGATCAATCCATGTGCACAAGATTCCTCCAATGAGAAAATAAGAGTTGACTTTTGTGCCCCATATGAGACAAAAAGTGCTTTTTCCCTTTTTGTAAAATAAGAATAATGCTTTATTTGTGCAACTTAGGATAAGAGGAAAAGTGGGGGGCTTTTTATTTAATTAAAAGAGGAGGAAACTCCTTTTAATTAAATAAAGACTTAGGATAAGATGGTTAGCCCATAGGAAATAATTGAATAAATGATAGAACTAGGATTTGATCAAGAATAAGCAATTGATGATTTAGCAAAAGGGGCTAATAGTCTAGGTGACCATTTTTAGGTGATTACATTTGCCCCTCTTTGACTAATGTGTGATCGACCTAGGAACACATTACGTCAAAGAATAGATCAGCCAAGAAGGCAAATAGATAGAGATCTGACTCCAAAGTATGAAGTGCAGAGAGATAGAAAATCCTGCATGGTCAGCCTGGTAGCGACAGTACTGAATACTTAGGAAAGAGATGGACAGTATCAGAACTCAAGACAAGAACTAACATGTCAAGCGCAAAGATAGATCAATCAGAGAAAATGGAATGGTCAAGCATATGCTCTAGAGAATAGCCAATAGGATATGATGTGTCTGCCCCCTCGGGATCAAAATCAAAATAAGGTAGAGGGAAGGTAGAAGCAAGAGCAACATGATCAAATCACTAAAAATCAGAATCGAAGATGAAAGATGATAGGATAACCATCAAGTAGTGAAGATATGCCCCAGTCGAGACCTTAGAGAGAGATGAAATGAAATGTGAATGAAAGACTAGAAAGGTGAGAGAGATGGGAATGAAGAAGGAAAGAATGCCCCAGCGAAGATCGAAGGATCATGCCTCAAAAGGTCAGCCAACTGCGCAGAAGAAGGAAAAAATTTGAAATGAAAATTTGACTATCAAGATGAACTCAGATTTTGATTTCAATCCTGAAAATGGATCCAGGATGTCAAAATTAGCTAGGGGTGCAATTTTCGCACTATTTCAAGGTGTTTTGAAAATTAGGTCAAAAAGTCAAAATGCTATAAAAGGGGTAAAAAGGTCATTTTCAAAAATCATTTAACTTATTGTGATTTGAGAATCTTAAGAGCTTAGAGAGAGAAAATGGCCCAGCAAGTAGCAATCTCGGTTCACAGGCATCGATTTGAGCGTGCCTGGTTGCATAACCGGCCTCCATAGTATGCTGCCCTGGTATGTTTTTAGAAAAACTTGCCCTTGTTGAGTCATTATGAGCATTTATTTCAATTAAAACATGTTTTTAAATTTTGAAAAATTTCAAATTTTTAATTTGGGCGAAAGATCGTACGATCTTTTGCAAGCATCGCACCCTTTGAGGGAAAATGTCATGCGATACTTCGTGGGTCAACATAGTATCGCACCAGCATTAAGTCCAGTATCGCACAATACCAGATGAAATGTCATGTGATACTAGGTGAAGTATCATACTTCAAGATACTATCGCACTGCTATAGGAAAAAGTATCATATGATACTTTATCAAAAAATAGTATCGCTCAGTTTAAAAATTTTACATGTTTTAGTGTTTTTGAGAAAAATGCCATGGGTCCTGACAATGTTTTCTTTTAAAATGTTTTATACATCCATCATGATATGTTCTAACATCTGGCTTTGGATTGATGGCTTGCAGGAGTTCTTTCTGGCATTGTTGACCAGAGCACGGAAGGTTACTAGGCTACGGTATGTCCAAGATCTGGATGATCCAGGTCAGGTAGACTTGAGGGTGATGGGCTTTGGCTACTTGCTAAATTTGCCCCACATTCGAGCTGACCATGGGTTGTTGACTACACTAGTTGAGAGATGGCATAATGAGCACAACACCTTCCATCTACCTACTGGAGAGGCATTGATCATTTTGGAGGATGTCTATCAGATTCTCCGAGTGCCTAGCCATGGTGATCCTATAAGTATAATCATGTTTATAGATAGTCATAGATGTAAAGTTTCCATAAAATAGAAACTGACATGATTATTTGTTGGCACAGGTATACTACGATCAGGATCCTACCAAGGGACGACAGGCCATCCAGAGCATGTTCCAGGATGTTACGATTATAGATAGACACATCACCTAGGATTGATTGATGGATGATTTTGGCAGGGACTTCCCAGTGTCATGTATTGTTGCTTCCATTATTGCTCAGGCCCTTATCACTGACAGGAGTCAGAAGGCTTTTTCACTAGGATGGGGTAGATTGTTAGTAGATCTAGTAGCACATCCATGACGGATGGCGTGGGGCTTGGCCATATTGGCCGATATGTACCATGAGCTCCATGAGATCATGTACCATGAGAGTAGGACATGGGCATGTGGTGCTATTCTAGCACAAGTGTGGGCATGGGAGCACATCACTGTGGTGCATCCATGTGTACAACTGAGGGAGAGGAGACATCCCTTTATCTATAGATATGCAGGATTCTTTTCATAGCCTCATAGCGGGGATGTGATATACTATAGAAGGATACTAGATGAGCTGACTTCATTCCAGTGGAGGCCATATAGAGCTGTGGAGGTATGGGGTGATGCGGAGGATGAGCTTAGCTATATGCTATGCAGCCGGCCACTAGTAGGCCAACACCCAGATATCATGGAGTGGTTTTTTATTACTTGGGTATGGAGGAAGTTCGAGCGGCAGTAGAGAGTGTCTACAGAGACTACTACATACGCTCGAGCTAGGGATGAGGACGGTCAGGGCTAGCTACTGATGTTGGATTACCAGTAGGTAGTACAAGATATAGCAGCCATACAGAGAGAGCCATGGGATTATCTCCCAGACATGGCAGATGCAAGGGTTGATGCAGCCTATAGAGTAGAGTGGCGGTGAGCTCCATTTCCTAGGTTCATGGTACCTGATGCATAGCCAGCAACTCAGGGAGATGATGGTGATGATAGAGATGGAGGAGATGGAGGGGGAGGGAGGGGGAGAGGAGAGAGAGGATAGATCTCTTGATCAAGTGGCTAGAAACAGCCATGGGGATAGGGTTCTAGAGATGAGGGTGATGATGGGGGGAGGCTAGCTCACCACTAGGTGGATGTTAGGCAGGATCAGCCTGCAGGAGGAGAGGACCTGATAGCTAGGATCTAGGCTCTGGAGATGGAGATGCAATAGTTATGCATCATCATAGCGGTTAGAGAGCAGTAGATAAAAAACCTGAGAGCAGAGATAGAGAGGAGGGATAGAGCCATACAGGTAGCCACCACAGAGAGTCAGAGAGAGGTAGCGTGAGCTTCATATTATCATGGTCTCTACATTTAGGTTGTACCAGCAGGTTAGAGAGTACCTCCCTACTTAGCAATAGCTGGGAGATCAGATATGGTACCAGATGTAGCACCACCTCCTCCTCCACCAGGTCCACATGATGGTGGCAGCAAGAGCTAGGATTAGGATTTTTAGATGTTTACATACCATGAGACTTTGATCCAGATTTTTGGGATCTCATATTGTATTGTGTATCATGACATTGTTATATATATGAGATTACTAGATTTGCGATGTATCTGTGTATCTGTCTCACTTGTGATGGATGTATCAGTTTTTATATTGTCTTGTCATTTTGCTCAAAATGTATGTTATAAATGCGCATGTATATTCTCTCTCATAGATGTATGTTTAATTCTCATGTGTATGATATAAATTCATGTTTATGAAAATGATCTTTTTCAGGATATAGATATGATGATAAGATTAACCCCTTGTGATGATAGGAATAGAACGTGATGTGAAAGACAAGGAATGAAAGACATGATCGAGAAAAGAAAAGGTGAGTGCAGTTGACGAATAGGTCCACAAAAGATGAAAAGGAGAGCTCTCTCCATATGAAAAATGCAAAACTAAACTAACATGAACCTAAGAATGCAAGCTACTATGAAAAGTGGTTTACTTGCAAGGTCACAAATCTATTAGACTCTAATATTCCTCATCGAGCTTTATTGGTAGCATCGCAGATCATACAATACACACTAGTATAACTATGGGTATATGAATATGATCTATATCAGATGAAATGTGGGAATCCCACCTAGGCACCAAAGACATATAGGTCAAGATGACTAGTGCAGTGAGATTTCCAAAGTTTAATATAGCAAGATTATGCTCGCACCGAGACATAAGAAAGTCAATATGTCTATAAGCACACACTCGTGAACACAATCAAGGACAATACCTTGTAAGTCCTAATGTCAAGTAGAACCAGCATAAATGCTAATGACAGTTAAGACCAAAAAATTATATCCACAAGCAGAGAAAGAAATAAAACATGTCCTCATGCCCCCAGTCTTCTAGCTATGCATCATCGAAAACCATTAGGGGTAGAACACTCAGCAAAGAAATCATCATAAACAGCACACAAAGAAAGAAAGTCAAAGAAGTCTCAGCAAGTCAAGTGTTTTAAGTGCATGTGTGTAGGTCATAGAGCCAATCTTTGAGTATCACCTCTGCTGATGGAAATATCGCATCATTCTGGACTGCGGGTAAACATCTGATAAGTGTTGAAAAACACTTGACCCTAGGGAAGTGTTGAAGAACACAATTGGGGTGGTGTTGAAAAACACCATTGGAACCAAGTGGCCCAAGAAACCCAAATGCACAAAGAGACCCAAGATAAGCTTAGAACAACAGATGCCCCCTAGACTAAGATAAGAGTCAATTCCAGGCTAGGAGAGGCAAAGCGAGAAGTGGAGCGAAGGAGCACCACGCAAGACTGATAGACATAGGTGCAAGGGTCTCAAGCAGTGCCTATTTCCAAGTTTTCACCACTTGATAGATTTTTTCAGGACTTTTTTCAATTTTTTTGTATTTTTGCTACCAAGGTGCTTGTTTCCAGGTTTTCACGAAGGCACTTTTTCTATTTTTTTGAATTTTTTGCATTTTTTGATTTTTTGGTGAGACATCAAAGTGCCAATTGCTAGGTTTTCACTAGGATGCTCATTTTTTCAAGACATTTTATGCTTTTTAGGATTTTTTCAACATCATATATGAATTTTTTTGAGATTTTTTTCAAGATCAATAAAGAATATGTACAAAAGAGCTCAAGAACCTTAGGCATAGAACTTTTTCAGATGTAGAACATTGATAGGCTTAGTAAGCTCTTCTCCCTTAGGTGTAGATAGCTGATAGGCTCCAGACCCAAATACTGTTGTGATGATGTAAGGCCCTAACCAATTTGGCTCAAACTTGCTTTTCTGCTCTCTATTTTGCTAATTTTTAGGATTTTCTCTGAGAACTAGTTCACCCACTTGGAACTCTCTAGGATTTATTGTAAGTAGTAGACATTCTCTTTTGATAGGTGTGCATGTGATCAAAGGTGGCCTTGCAGTGTTCTTCCAACGTGGTAAGCTCATGCACTCTCATGGCCCTTTGGTCTTCATTGGTAATCAAACCATGGAGAGAGACTCTTAGTGAAGGTATTTCAACCTTTAATGGTAAAATGACCTCAGAACCATAGACCAAGGAAAAAGGTGTTGCACCTGTAGGAGTGCAAATAGACATTTTGTAAGCCCATATCACAAGATTAATCTACAAATGCCAATCCTTGCCTAATTTGTGCACTGTTATGTGGAGAATTTTCAGCAATGTTTTGTTTGAGGCCTCAGCTTGGCCATTCCCTTGAGGGTAGTAAATAGAAGACCAATGTTGTTTGATTTTGAAATTTTTGCACAAGTGCTTTAGGTCTTTGTTCTTAAATTGGCCGTCGTTATCTATGACTATGGAAGAAGGAATACCATAGCGGCAAATGATGTGATTCAAGATAAATAAGGCAACATGTTTGCATGTAGCTACAGACAGTGGGATAGCTTCAACCCATTTGGTGAAATATTCAGTAGCTATAATGATGAACTTATGCCCACTTGATGAACTAGGACAAATCTTGCCTACCAAGTCAAAGGCCCATTGTTGAAATGGCCAGTAAGTAATAGAGGGAATGAGCTCACGTCCCGAAGCATGAATGAGATTCCCATGTAGTTGACATTTTTTGCAGGACTTGGCATATCGAATAGCATCAGCTTGCATAGTAGGCCAATAGTAGCCAACCCTAAGCAATTTCCAAGTGAGCGCAAGACTGTTAGAGTGTGACCCACATATGTTGTCATGAACTTTGGCCAGCACCTTTTCTAACTCCTTTATTTCTAGACACCTAAGGGGAGTTCCTTCTAGACCCTTCCTAACAAAGTCACTAGAGACGAGGGTAAAGTGTGAGGCATTGCAGATGAGTTGGCGCTTCTCATTGCACGTTAGATTTTTAGGGATAACTTGATCTTGGAGATAGGAAAAGATGGTGGCATAGTGGGAGGAGTCATGATCGACCATAGTGTAAATGACATGGTCATCAGGGGAATTGTAGGTAGGGGTAGCGCAATTCTTCCACCAAGAACTCAAAGTGTGGTTCGTGCTCTTCCAGTTGTAGAATGGATGCCATAGTAGCCATGGCATCGACAGCCTTGTTCTCAGCTCTAGGAATTTGTTGGAATGTGATAGATGTAAAATAATTCCTGAGTGAGTCTATCATCCTCTTGCAGGGAACCAACTTCTCATCTTTGGTTTGGTACTCATTGACTTGGTTTATGACAAGTTGAGAATCTCCAAAAATATGCAACTCAAAAATCCTCCATTCAAGGGCAAGCTTAACACCATTCAGCAAGGCTTCATATTCAACTATGTTATTGGTGCATGGAAAGAGAAGTTTGTATGATATAGGAATGGTGTATCTGTGAGGGGTAACAAATAGGATTCCAACACCGGCACCATTCTGTGTCTGAGAACCATCAAAAAACATTTTCCATGTATGCCATGTGATATTCATGATCGAAGCATCTGGGAAATCTATCTAAAGAGGAGCGTTATCTATCATAGGAAACTCATCCAATTGATCCACAATTGCTTTCCCTTTAATAGCTTTTCTCTCAATATACTGAATGTCAAATTCTGAAAGAATCAACATCCACTTGGCAAGGTATCCAATAAGCGCAGCTTTACTTAGGAGATATTTCAAAGGATCAATTTTAGCAACCAGCTACGTATTATGTGCAAGAATATAATGTCTAATTTTTTGCGATGCAAACACCAAATCTAAATAAGCCTTTTCAATACTAGTGTAGTTGAGTTCATAAGCAAATAGAGTGCGACTGATATAATAGATAGCTCATTCTTTTCCCTTATCATCATGTTGTGCAAGGAGAGCCCCTAAAGAATTTGTTGTAGTAGAAATGTATAATATCAAGGGTTTTCCTTGGATAGGTGGCATAAGGATAGGAGGTCATGCTAGGTAATTCTTGAGCTGGTCTAGGTACTTCTGACACTCCTCATTCCATATACAAGTAGCTCCCTTATGCAGATTTTGATTGAATGGTTGAGCTCTGTCAACTAGCTGAGAAATGAACTGCTGGATAGATTAGAGATGGCCTTGGAGACTCCTTAATTGTTTGATGTTATGAGGAGGTGGCATCTCCATGATAGCTTGCACCTTTTCTGGGTCTACTTCTATTCCTTTTGCTGATATTATGTATCCTAGCAATTTCCCAGAAGTGACACCAAAAGCACATTTTTTTGGATTTAATCTAAGTTGAAATAATTCCATGCGGTCTAATATCAAACTCAAATCAGACAAATGAGTGCTTCGTTGTTGTGATTTGGCAAGCATTTCATCAATATAGTCCTCCATGTTTTTGTGCATCATATCATGAAAGATGGTAGTCATGGCTCTTTGATAGGTTGCACCATCATTTTTAAGCCCGAACGGCATGACATTCTAACAAAAGGTACCCCATGCACATGTGAAGGTTGTCTTCTCTTGGTCCTCAGGGGTGATCTTAATCTAGTTATATTTGGATAAGCCATCCATACATTTCATAGCCCACCGTCATGTCGATATTTAGAAGTGGAAAATCATCCTTAGGGCATGCTTTATTTAGATCTCAGAAATTAGTGCATACACGAATGGATTTGTCATGTTTGGAAATAGGGACAATGTTAGAAATCCACTCAACATAGTCAATTGCTCTGATGAAGTTGGATTTTAGGAGCTTCTCAAGTTCAGCCTTAACCAGTAACGCCACATGGGGATGCATCTTTCTTAGTTTTTGTTTGACAGGTTTTACCTTTGGAGCAATAGAGAGATGATGCATAATAAGCTCAGTATCTAAACCTAGCATGTCTAAGTATGTCCATGCAAAATTGATCTTTTTCACTTGAAAGAATGTAGCGAATTGTTCCTTTTCTTCTGCTGAGAGAGACTGAGCCACATGTATGATTTTAGGAGATTCCTCTGTCCCCAAGTTGATGGGCTGTGTAGGTTCAATTATAACTAAAGACCTTTCTTGAAAATAGCTTAGTAGACTACCAAGTACCTCATCCTTGGGTGCCTCAATGAGGTTTTCACCCTTAGATACGTCTTTATTTTTACTATTTTGAGATTCGGACACTGCCACAATGTGGTTTTCTCCATCCGACCATTGTTTTTTTCTTTTAATTTTATGACTGAGGTACTTGATATCTGATTTAGTCATGTTTGTTGCTAGTGTGCTGGTGGAAGAAGTAACAGGTTCAATGGCATTGAGGTAGCAGGTGAACTGATAATCATTTTGAAAAGAAGGCAATATAGGTCTTTGATCTTGGGTAGACCAATCTATGAGATCTAAGTCTATGAGGGAAAGTGAAATGACTGGTTCAAGGTAATTGATGCACGGGATATCATCTCTGGTGACAAGAGAAGTCGAGCCTATAGGGTAGGCTCCAAAAGTGTCAAGGTCTAAATTTGTCATGAAAGGACCAACGTGGTCCATTAAAGCAATATGTGGATTGAACTCATCAGACCCTATGCATGACTCATCAACTATGTTGGGTTGGTCACTATAGGTATGAATCACATCAACATCCATATCTACTGTAGAAGATCCATCTGAGAGAGTGTCCCGTTCATATTCATTTAAATTTTTCGTGGAACTTCTGCTAGGATGTTTGCACCAAAAAGGCTTAGGATGCCTAGAAGTAGAGGTATTCATTTCATTATATGTGAGATCTCCTCTTTCTATCAAGCATGCAATATTTCTATGCTGTCTATCAAAGCTCAATGACTCATTAGGCACAAAATTTTTGAATGTAGAGGCTTTAGCTATATCATCATTAGGCACACATTCTTCTCCCCAAAGAAGTGAGGTAGAAGGAAGACAATCTTCCATTTGGGCCATAGTGCATAGTGGTGATTCCTTGTCATCCGTATCTAAGTCACTAAGCACGGGAGTATTTCTAGAATATTAAGGGATGTCATTGGCAACACCATATCCTATACCTATGGTATCTTTAGAAGACCGGCCATCAGTATGACTCAGAGGTTCAATTAGAGTGTGCCCATTGTTATTTAAAGGTCTATGACCTTGATAGCCCATTTGCTATAGAAATTTATAGCCTTTACCATAGCGCTTAGGAGAAATGGGAGTAGAAACTATCATAGTGTCTTCCTTTTCTTTATAAATCAACTCCCTAACAGCTTGTTCTTCTTTTTCGGCCTCTAAGGGCATAGATGATTGAATGAATGTACTGAAAACTATCATGGCAGAAGTAGAAGGCTTTGTTTTCTCTGAAGGTCTACCATAGGACTTAGGGGAAGTAGGAATAGTAGCAATAGAGTCCAATGTGTATTCCCCCATACCAATACTCATCATCTTTAATTTTTGCTCAATAGCAATGAGGGATGCATTATGATCATGAGACGGTTTTTTGTGAGGAAAAAATGTCTCAGCAGTAGTTAGAGTATTGATAGCGATGGCATTGTCCCCACGAATTACAATCTCAGCTCCATTATGTTGAAACTTGACACACTGATGATAAGTGGAAGGGACAGCTTGCATTTCATGGATCCAAGGTCAACCCGGAAGAATGTTATATGTGAGTGGAATGTCCAACACTTGGAAAACAATATCTTTCATGACAAGGCCCACTCTGATAGGTAGCACAACAAGAGCTTTTGAAGATCTTTCCACTTCATCATATGCCTTTATGGTAATCTTTCGCCTAGGATCCATGGCCAATTTAGACAATCCTAACTATTGTACCACATGGAAAGAAATAATATTTAACCCAACACCATTGTCTATCAAGACTCGGCGGACTCAGGTATGGTAGACAAGAACTTCAATATGTAAAGCTAGATTATGAGGGTGACTAAGAGATGTGTCATCTTTTGTAGAAAAGGATAGGTAGTGGGGAGACGCAATGTGATTGACCATAGCCTGGAATCGATCTGGATCAATATCATTGGGAACATTTGTTGTACGAAGAGCTTTCTCAAGGATCTCTTTATGCAAAGGGGATAGCTCAAGCAACTCAAAAATGGATATCTGAGCGAGTGTCCATTGTAATTGGTGCACAAGGTCATAGCTAGACAAAACTGAAGGAACCACTTGTTTGGAAGAAGAAGTTTGTTTGGGATCATGCGCATTTTTAAGGACAATTTTGGCTTTCCCCCTAGTAACAGCATTTAGTGTCTCACTTTAGGAAGATGAACCACTCAGTGTTTGCAAGACCAACTTTGGCATACCATGATTGGCATTATTATCATCTTGAGATCTCACCATAAGAATATTCTCAACAGGCTCTATCATATTGATCATAGGTGAATCAGGAGTATATGTATAGTTGATTTTTGCATCATGATTCTTCTTATTTGCTTGAGAGGATTCTACTTTCTCATACTCAGGTAGAGGAGTCTTGAAAGCTTTGTGATCATAATTTTTAACTAAGCCATCTATGAGCACTGTGCCTCCATCAATAAGATCTTCAATGGCATCTTTAAGCTTAAAACAATTATCTATCTTATGTCCCTTATTCCTATGATAATGGCAGAAATGATCTTCTCTCCACCAATCAAGCTTAACTGGTGGATCATAGGGATGAGAATTGTCAGGAAGCGTAAGATACTTGTTGGCAACTAGAGTCTTAAGAATCACATCATATGGTTCAGCCAACTTAGTGTAGACTTGTCATTGATATGTCTTTTTTGGCTTGTCTGGATGTTGAGGCTTAGGAGCACTGTGAGCGTTGGCAGCCTCTTGTTTTTTTGCTGTGTATATAGCATTAGAGAGGTTGAAAGCTAGTTCTTTGGCTTTTGGGACATCCATGACACCATCATTAACAACATACTTGTTTTTATTCCAAGGTTTGATTTTGTCCTTGCCATTGCCCCTAGTATCTTTATTAATAAAAATATCCCCCTTTCTTATGGCCACATCTTCAATTCGATATGCACTTTCAATCATGTCATTGAAAGAGGAAAATAGTTGTTTCCTTAGATCATAATATAGTTCTGGCACAAGAGTGTTGACGAAAATGTCAATCTTTTCTCTTTCATCTAGCTGTCGAGGATATCGAGAATACAATGACCTCCAACATTGTAAGTAAGTGGCAAACGGCTCACCTTGATTTTGCTTTAGAGCACTGAGATCTATCATGGTGATAGGTTGTTGGATGTTTTATGAGTAATGCTGGGTGAAGCACCTAACCAACTCATCAAAAGTTTTAAGAGGTGGTGTCAACTTTGCAAACCATTCTAGAGCTAGTCCTCTCAAAATTCTAGGGAACAATCACAGAAGAAATGTGTCCTCATGAAGGAAGTCCATGCTAAGAATGTAAAAGTGACACACATGGTCATGGGGGTCACCATTTCCATCATACTTTTCATATTTGGGAACCTCAATATCCCTAGGAAATGGGACCATGAATAGACTCATGTCAAAAGGAAGAGCACAAATAGATTCTACAAAAGAAACTTTTGGAGGTTCTTTTTCTATTGCAAGTTGAGAAAGACATTGATTGGTTCATTGCAATTCATCCCTAAGGATTTCCAATTCAATTGGTACTCTTTCTTGAACAATCTATTGTACATCATAGCCAAGAGGGAGCTTGTATCCCCTAGAAGTCATGTATTGAAAATATTGATCTCCATTTCACTCTAAAAGTTTAAGCATCATACATTGGGATGCTTCATCTTGTTCAAATCTCATAAGCTCTTCACTAGAAATCTCATCATTTGCTTCTTCCTCGTGCTGAGAGGGAGGAGGTCTAGGAGGTGAAGAGGGAGCAGCAAAAGTTCATCTTGGAGGAGATCTTGGTTGCATGTTGTTTCCATAGTTACCCAAAGTACCAAAAGGAGGGGGTCTATATTCATAGCCACTAATCTTAGGTTGTTCTTGAGACATCCCCTTCATAGCCATGCATCTAGTAGCATCCATTTTGTCTAAACGCGCTTGGTTTTCCTTATGCTCAAAATGTTCTTGCAAATGATGAAACTTTTCTTGTTCAATCAAAGTGAGTGAGACACTATCTGTGCTTTTGGAGGTCTTGAATGTGGAAAAGAGGAAGCCCCCTTTGTACCACGGGGTGACTTTAGAATCCTCAGATTGGTTGGGACTAGAACTGTCATTGCTAACTAGCACTCATGAGCATCTTGTGGGTGAAGGTAACTGCGTATAGTTGAATGGAGGGTGACTCCCTTGCTCAAATTGAGACTAAGTTGAAACTGGCATGAAAAAGGAATGTTGGTTGACTAATAAAATGAGACAGTTTTTCAAATATTGAGATAAACAAAGCCAAAGAAGATCACTTGTCAAGATAGAACAACAAAGATGGCTGGTCAAAAGTTCTCAAGAACTTACAAAAATCAATTGACTCAAGCTGAGATATGAGCAAGAAGCTCAATTAGCAAGTAGCTAGAGAGGTAACCATAATGTGACAAGTGATCAAAAGTAACATTTGGGAAACTCAAATCCAATAGTTTTAACTCATTTTAGTCTAGAACAAACTTAAACATGCAGATAATAGACCAGGGTCGAGTAAGAATAGGAAAAGACACTCAACAAATGAGATTTCAAATTTGGTAGCAGTGAGACAGCAAAAATATTCTGGGCGATAGTTTCCAAGCAAACAGGGTGACAAAATCTGACCAGGCGATACTTTTGACAGAGATCGAGCGATACTTTCCAGGCAGCCTGGGTGATAAAATCCAAGCAAGCAGGGCGATAAAAAACTAGGGATGAAATATCGCATGATAAAACTTGAAACAGTGTGCGATTATTTTTCTGTGTCGTACAACTCTTGACCAATTAGCGTAAAAAGTCTCAATTTTTTAAGGTAATTTTGTCAATTTTGCAATCTGATGGGTAATTTGTTGATTTCAAACATAGTGACAGCAATATCCAAGAAAGTTTGCAAACAATAGGGGATGGAACATGTCATCAAACACTTGTGCAAGAGAAAAAGCAACCTTGCCAAGACAAACAATTGGGATATCAAAATGAAAACTTCTATGAGCACTACCGTGATGTTTGTATGTTCAAGAACATTTGCACGGGTATATAACAATGAGAATAGTTCAAGCACTTGCTAGCCTAGAAGGACAAAGGATCAATACTTAGCAACTTGGCCCACACTTGATGTTCTATTGCCTCACACAAAGTGGTTGCCCACAATAGATGTTGGCTTTGTTGTGGAGGTGTCAATGACACAACCAAAGGAACACAGATGGTGAGTAATCTTGGGGTGATCCAGGTTATTCCACTTGGATCAATCCTTACACCAAGAAACTAAGTGGAAAAATAGGGTGGCTTCTACCTATGGTTCTTAGTAAGGGCTTCCGTTCGTAGTACCCCTCTTGCTCCTCAAAAAGGACTAGGACCTCATGGCCACAAGAGTACCTTAAGCATTCTTGCTCAACATTTTCCTCATGGTCACAATCCCACAAGTACTCACATCAAGCAAAGACAAGCACTACGTCTACCAAGGTTTTGTGTCCTTGATAGCCTTGAGTTTATAGTGGGTTGGAATATTTGGCAAAAAGTTTGTCCCCACTTGGGTCATTCCTCTTGATTGCTCAAGACCAGGCCCACTAAAGGATCCTAATGCTAAATAAAGAGTGGATTGACTTTTGAGTGTCAAGATTTATGGTTCACCTCAAGGGTGAATAGCATAATCTCCTAGCTCAAGAATCTCCTCGAAACACATCAAACAAAGAGTTCAATTACCCTCTTGTTTTCAAAGTCTAAAAGTGGGTCAGGATTTTTGGTTCACCACAAGGTTGAAGAGCATAATTTTCTACCACCAAAAGACTCCTACAACAAGATCTTAAGTGCCTAAGAAATGAGACAACTAGTATATGTCGCACTTAAAAGAAAAGTAAATAAACAAGCAATTGGATGAAGGATGAGAAATTGTAGGTCAATCACTTCATTAAGGAGTTGAACCACACCATTTCAAATAGAGTGCACATGGTACCTCTATGAGATCTTTAATACACTATATAGAGGGCCATGATAGCCGAGGAGATCCATAATAGATCTCATGATGCATGGATAGTCTCAGAACCATAATCTTGTACCTCAGTCTTATGGATTCCAGAGACCCCATTGGAAGGGAAATCAGAGGCATTCATCAAGATCCTTTAGATTACCTCAACCACAAAAACAATAGCCACAACAAAGTCAAAGACAAAGGCCTCCTCAGGGATAGTAGGGCTCCAAGCCCAACAATGGCAATCACAGGGCTCTAGACAAGATCAGAGATCATAGACTCAATATGCACCTCCAACTAGGACTCAGTAGTCCTCTAGGGGTGGTTTTAGTGGATCCAATATGATAGGGGAATGAAAGCAGTATAGGCCATAAGGCATTTAGATTTAGGCACGAGGCCCATGTTATACTTGTGGTGCCATGGGACACATTTCTAGAGATTGTTCGATAGGTCAGCCTACTGGCAGTGAGAGGGCAGCCATTTCAGAGCCTATAATGGGAGACATTGTGAGATCTCACTGAGTATTTGCACTAGTTGATAACTGCTAGGCTAAGCACCAAGCCACAATTACTGAGGCCATGGATAGGATTAGAGGTAGTATAATTTCTATTATCTTTGATTCAAGAGCTACTGATTATTTCATTACTCTTTTTATAGTGGAGTGTTGTGGGCCAGTGGTATCTATGCAGGATGTCAGTTGGGAGGTTGAGTTAGCCTTGAGTGCTAGGGTGTTAGTTAGTTCCTTGGTGAGAGGATGTTAGATGCAGATATGGGACATGACCACCACAGTTGACCTCCATATCACACCTCTTAGATCTTACAATGTTGTTCTTGGCATGGATTGGCATTATTCCCATAGCACCAAGATGGATTATAGGAAAAATAAAGTTGAGTATGTGGATGATTTTGGTGTGTCCTCACTAATTTTAGGAATTCAGAGGCCCATATCCCTTTGTTTTATTTCTTCTATGCATCTTAAGCGGTGCATGCGAAAGAGGTGCCATTTTTTTGTTATCACTGTCAGTGACAAAGAGGAGGAGGTGGAGAAGGAATCTTCCCTCGATGATCATCCCATTTTGAATGAGTTTGTCGATGTTTTTCCTTCAGAGTTACCTGGTATGCCACCACCTAGAGAAGTTGATTTTCAAATTGATCTTATGCCAGGAGTTGAGCCGGTATCTCAAGAACCTTATAGGGTGACTACCTATGAGCTCAATGAGCTCAAGATTTAGTTGGAGGAGATTTTGGAGAAAGGGAATATTCTCCCTAGTGTGTCACCATAGGGTGCAATTGTCAACTTTGTTAAGAAGAAGGATGGTTCTCTTAGGTTGTGCATGGATTACCGTTAGTTAATTAAAGTGACCATTAAGAATTGGTATCCACTTCCTAGGATGGATGACTTGTTCGATCAACTTCAAGGTGCCTATATATTCTCAAATATTAATCTAAAGTTAGGATACCATCAGTATGGTGAAAATGTGACCACACTTCTATGAATCCTTACATGCAAGAAAACTCAACAATGAGCCCTCACAAATCAATCCATAGCTCTCTATGCATGGAGTTACAAGATTTGTAAAATTGCTCTCAGCTAGAGTTATAAACTCATGACCTTGCTAGTCAACCACACAATGAGAGATTCTAAATCAAAGACAAGGGAAAAAATGTCAATATCTCCAATGAAATCAATATGGATGCAATGCAATGCAAATCTATATGACAATGCAAGTTAATCTATTGCATAAAAGGAAATCTATACTAAAAATGCCATGATTATGCAACTATGATGTAAGAAAACAAGCTAAATGAAATGCAACAACAATGTCTTCAAAGCTTGAATGCAAGAATGTCTTCAAAGAGCTCCAAATGACCTAGAAAACCTACAGCATAACATTAGCATAAAAACCTAAGATATGAAAATGAAGGAAGAGAGCTCTTCTTTTATAAGAAATGAGATGAAAATGGACCATTGAGATTAAGAGGCAAAAGACTTAATCAACGGTGGAGAAAAAAAGAAGCTTGATCCTTGTGCACAAATATCCTCCAATAGGAAAATAGGAGTTGACTTTATGTCCATATGAGACAAAAAATGTTTTTCCCTTTTTATAAAATAAGAATAAATGCTTTATTTGTGCAACATAGGATAAGAAGAAAAGTGGGGATTTTTTATTTAAATAAAAAGGGAGGAAATTCCTTTTAATTAAATAAAGGCTTAGGATAAAGTGATTTTATTATTTAATTAAAAGAGATTTTTAATTAATTAAAAGGAGCATGTTCTCTTAATTAAATAAGATTTTTATTTTTATTTCTTTCTCTTTTAAATTAAATAAGGCTCAAACCTTAGGAAATATTGAATTGATTATGATTTGATCAAGGAAATTGATATAATTGATATTGTTGATATTTGAAAATATTGATTCAGGGATTTGATAAATTGCTAAATGGGGCCCAAGGTCTAGGCGACCATTTTAGGGTGCATACACCATCAGTTGAGGATTGTGGAGAGTGACATCCACAAGACTACTTTTTGTACGCGGTATAGCCACTATGAGTTCACTATGGTTCCTTTTGGACTTATGAATGCTCCAGTTATATTCACGAGTCTCATGAATGGAGTATTTTGCTCATTCATAGATAGATTTGTGGTGGTGTTCTTAGATGATATTTTGATCTAATCATGAGATGAGCAAGAGCATGAGGAGTACCTAAGATAAATTTTGCAGTGCTTGAGGGATAATAAATTGTTCGGTAGCTTATCGAAGTATTCCTTCTTCAGGTTAGAGGTTCACTATCTTGGACATGTGATATCACAAGATGGGATCACAGTTGACCCATCGAAGATTAGAACCATCATGGATTGGAAAACATCTACCACTATGACCAAGGTCAGGAGCTTCATGGGACTAGCAAGCTATTGTAGGCAGTTTATTGAGGGGCTTTCCAGAGTGGCACATCCTATCACATCCCTTCAGAGAAAGGGAAAGAATTTTGAATGGATAGAGAGGTGAGAGAGAGATTTTCATGAGCTCAAGAGAGCACTCATCAGTGCACCTATCCTTGAAGTGTGGGATCCTTTAGTAGATTTTGTGGTATGCACTAATGCATCTTTAGATGGGATTGGAGAAATTCTTATGCAGGGTGGTCGAGCTATTGCTTATGAGTCTAGGAAACTCAAGACTCACAAGATTAACTACCCTACCCATGACCTTGAGCTTGCAGCAGTGGTGCATGCTTTGGTGAGATGGTGGCATTTTCTTTTGGGGCATCATTTTGAGCTTCATTTAGACCATCAGAGCTTGCAGTATATTTTTACTTAGCCAAACCTTAATGCTCGGCAAAGGAGGTGGATGTAGTTTCTTTGAAAGTGTGACTTTGATGTTCATTACATCAAGGGTAAGGAGAACATGATTGTAGATGCTTTGAGTAGGATATGTCATGATCTATCAGCTATGACTTCTAGCACATATTTGAGAGGGCGTAAATTATAGCACTTTTCAGAGGATGAGTTTTACTCAGAGGTATGTTAGTTGGTCTAGGATCAGAGACCCCTTAAGGGGAAGTTCTCAGATTATACCCTTGAGTTTGATGGTCTTCTTCATCATAGGGGACACATTTATGTACCTTCTTCTGATGGATTGCAAAATTTTATTATTTTTGAGGCTCATAGAGTACCCTATGCAGTGCATCTTGCAATAAAGAAGTTACATGCAAATTTGAGGCATATTTTCCATTGGTCGGGTATGAGGATGCATATTGTTGAGATTGTGGCTAGGTGCTTGGAGTGTCAGAGAGTTAAGGTAGAGCACTGTCATCCAAGTGATCTTCTTCAGCCACATGAGGTACCTATTACAAGTAGTGGCTATAGTTGCACCAAAAGATCAACCTATTAATGTCTGATACAACTACTAGACTTATAGAAGACACATGAGGATGTTAAACAATGTCTCAAATCCCAAGGGGAGAAATAAGCATTTTTCCAAAAATCTTCACCTTAGCATTACCTGAGGGGATTTGAACCTGTGACCAAGCTCTGATACCACTTATTAGAAGTATTGGTTGTCGTTGCACCAAAAGATTGACTTGTCAATGCTTAATACAAGCACTAGACTTATAGAAGACACAGGACCCTGTTAAACAATGTCATGAATCCCAAGGGGAGCATTGACAATTTTTCCAACAATACCTAAGTGGAAGTGGGACATTATATCCATGGACTTTATTGTTGGTCTTCCTATGTCATCTCATTGCCATGATGTTATTATGGTGACGGTGGATAGGTTGACCAAATTGGCCCACTTTTCACCCATTCGTGCTACTTTCATAGCACCTACAATGCCACAAGTATTCTTGTGAGATATTGTCAGACTTCATGGCATTCCTCGTAAGATTATATCTGATAGAGAATTTGTCTTTACTTCTTCCTTTTGGAGAGAGTTGCAAACAACATTGGGCACTAGGTTCAAATTCAGTACAACTTATCATCCTGAGATAGATGGTAAGACTAAGAGGGTCAAATAGGTGTTAGAGGGAATTCTTTGCATGTATGTGATGGATCATTTGGTCAGGTGGGAGGAGTACTTGCATTTGGTGGATTTTTCTTATAATAATGGGCATCATTCATCTTTTGGTATCCCACCTTATCAGGTTTTGTATGGTAGACCATGTAGGATGTCTTTCAGTTGGGATAGGATTGAGGATAGAGTAGCTATTGGACTGCATTTGGTAAGAGAGATGGAGCAACAAGTGGACCTGATCAGGTAGTATCTTAGAGAGGCCCAGGATAGACATAAAAAGTATGCAGATACAAAAAGGACTGATCGTATCTACATGGTTGGTGATAGAGTCTTCTTGAGAGTGTGACCACATAAGAGCCCAATCCATTTTGGAAAGGGTTCTAATCTTGCACCCAACTTTGTTGGACCTTTTGAGATCTTAGAGAGGATAGGCCCAATTGCATATTGTCTAGATCTACCACCTAGCATATCACACATCCACGATTTATTTCATGTTTCTGTATTGATAAAATATATCTATGATGAGTCTCATATTATTGATTGGGATACCTTACAGGTGGATTCAGATGAGCAACTAGTGCTGGAGCCCATTCATATTTGGAACACAGGACACTGGCCCTTCAAGGTTGAGAGTTGGACCAAGTTAGGGTTCAGTGGGATTTCTATGATGAGGTTACAACATCATGGGAGGACACAACATAGGTGAGAGCTCAGTATCCTCATATTTTGTATGAACTCCAGGAGGAAGTTCATACTTAGGGGGGAGGATGTGAGGCCTCACCCCATTGTTGAAAAAATGGTCAGCACTCCCCTTGGGATTTGTGACATGGCTTAATCACTTTTTGTGTCTTTTATAAGTCTAGTGGTTGTATCAAGCATTAATAGGTTGATCTTTTGGTGCAATGAAAACCACTACTTGTAACAAATGGTATCAAAGCTTGGTCATAGGTTTGAATCCCCTCGGGTAATGCTGAGGGGGAGATTGTTGGAAAAATGGTCAGCACTCCCCTCAGGATTTGTGACGTGGCTTAACAGCCTTATGTGTCTTCTATAAGTCTAGTGGTTGTATCGGGCATTAACAGGTTGATCTTTTGGTGCAACGGCAACCACTACTTGTAACACCCGTAGTATAATTGCATAGTTGACTTTTTCACTTTATGATTCTCATGATGATACATTATTTTAATATATTAGACTCTTTTGGATCTGAATTTCAAATTTTTTATATTATGTGTTGATCTTTGATTATGTGGATGATGATTTAGGACATATTTTCCATGCTTTGATTTACAAGCCTTGTCGCTATGGTATTGAGAAATTATATAATTTTGAGTATTATGCTTTAATTTTATATTGATGCGAGAAATGTGAATCAGATGAAATGTTTTGTGTCATGAACCATGTAAATGATTTAGGTTATTTGTAATAGATGTGTTCTTGGAATATCGTGATGTTGAAATTTGATACAAATTGAGTAGATGTGTTCTTGTGTTAAGTGAATTTCATATGATGTTGTATAATGCAATTAGATTATATGATGTATTTTATGTGATCATTAATGTTGGATTTTTATATATATATTTTTGGTCTTTCATGAGCTTCAGATATTTTGATCTAGTGTGCAGGAAATTGACCATTGAATTAAAATGAGGGGAAATCAAAGATGAATGTATGTGAAAATCATGTTAATCCAAGGTTAGCTCCAAAGGGAGAAATAACCTCGTTGTTATGTGCTAATGTTGTAAAAGTAATGTTTGAATGTTTTATTATTGTTGTGTTTATTTTAATTTATGCTTATGTCTACTTGGCATGTCATGTGTGTAGTAATGTGTTGTGACTTTATATGGTGTCAATTGACACTTGTGTATGTGATTTGGCATGGCCAAGTAATTTTTTATTGGTTGTTATTCACCTTTGAGTCACATTGTAGAATCCCAAGGTTAGGTATCTTGGTTGTTGAGTCATGTGACAGAATCTTATTTTTGAATTTTTGTAGGTCAACTCTTAGTGGACTTTTGAGGGGTTAAATGTAGCCCTAGAGGTTAGTTAGGGTTAAACTAAGATAACCCCATAGGTGCACTTTGGTTTAGGGGTCAAATTTTGACCAATAAGATGATTTTATCCCATTTTTGCCTCTTCTAAAAATGTCTTTTTAGAAAGTGACGAATTTGGGATGTGTGTCATGTCTTCCTCTCTTTCAATTTTGAAATTCCCTCTTGTTGGAGAGAGAGAACACTTGGATAGTGTATCCAATCACCTTTGAGGTTAGGTAGGATGTTAGATAGGGTTTTCCTTTTAGTCGGATGGGGATAAATTTGGTAGGTCGATTGTCCACTCTCCAATTTTGGAGACTTCTAGTGGACTTAGCAGGTTTTTTATAGACTTAGCAAAGGAAGGAAATGCTTATAGGAAGAGAGCTCTACTCAAAATTGATTTTCCATAGCTTGGAGCAAGGTTGGTGCTCCTATCATGGAATGCTTGATTTTCCTTCATGTTTGAATGAGTAAATTTTGTGAAGTTCTTGTAGATGAATTTGTGAAGTTTTTCAAGCTTGTTTTCATGGCTTTATGTGAATATTTTGTTTTTGTTTTTTCTTTGGTTTTTATTTTCTTTATTGGGGTGTGCAAGGCGAGACTCACCCTTGGGAGGGAAGAGAGCCTTGAGGGTGAAGGGTATAGTTGGGGATGTCCAAATAGTGTAGAGTCTTTCCTCATGGAGGAAGGGGATATAGCATGGATGTATGGGCTCCATGTTGCCATCATATTCTACTACACATTTGGGGGCCATAAGGGGATTTTGTTTTGTATGACAAATGAAAGGTATGGTGGTTTTGTGATAGCCTTGTGAATGCATTATTATTGTATGGTTTAGAGCCTTGTTGAAATAATTATTCATTTTTATGGCTTCTTCTATTTTAGGTTCATTTCCACCTTCACCCCTTTTTATGGGTCTAAGGTGACCCATTGTGAAAATCATGGGAAATGAAAATTTTATGTAATTTTATGTTTGTTGGTTTTTGTATGTAAATATGTGTATTTTATGAGTGAGTGTAACCCCATCCATCTTTGTTTCCCCAAGCTCGGGGGTGGCCATGATATGGCCTAGGTTGGGAGGTGAGCCTCCATGGTCAAAGCTTATTTATTTGCAGGTTTTTGTGTTGAAGAGGTTGTTTTGTTGAAGGAAAAGAGAAGAAAAATGGTCTTGTCTCATTATTCAAGTTGCAGATTTTTGTTTGAAATAAATGGCTAAATGCCTTGTATAAAGATATTAGTAAAATAAAGACTATGTAAATGCCTATAATGCATGTTTCATGCTTGTAAAACTATTTGTAAAAATGAATGTTAGTATCTTCTTCTATCTTGCTTGTACTTGGAAAGAGAAAAGAATAAAAGAAGATTTTCATGGCTAATTTAAAAGAAAATAATAGTTGAATTGTTTTACTTCCTTACTTGCAAAGAAAATTTGAATCATTCATGTATTAGAAAAATGTTTTATTTCAAAAAATTAGTCTATAGTAGTTTTTTTCTATGTTCTCTATTTGAAATATTAGATTAATCTCCTTCCTATTAGTCTATGCAAAGTAAATGTTTCAAAAAGAAATCTTGCAAGTTTTGGTCAAATATATGTACATACACCTATGTATATATTTATATATACATAAATGTATACACATATATAGATGTATATTTTCATTATTAACGTAATAGAATAGTACATTATTCATCATCTCTTTCCTTATTAATGAAGGAATGTATATAGATCATTATATGTGTGTGTGTGTGTGTATGTATATATATAAATATATATATACATATATATATATATATTATGAATAATATAATTTCAATTAATGATGGTATATACACATCATAGTATATACATTAAATATATATATGTATATATATATTAATATATATTTATTTATTTATTAATATATATATATATAAATATACTATATATTAAAAAAATCTTTAATAAAAAAAAATTATTTAAACTTTTTTAACAAAGCAAAGTTAGTATGGCGATGCGGCATGCCACTGCAACCCCATTGGGGAAGTGATTGGCAGCCACCGCAACCCCACTAGGGTGCGGTAGGCACAACCACCGCAACCCCTTTTGGGGGTGTGGCCAGCTTGTCCACTACAACCCTTGTGGAGGGGGGGCTGTGTGCGGCCATGGCTACTCGCCTGTACATCGCCTTTGGGGTTTGATTATAATATTTAAAAAATAAAAATAAAAATAAAAGATACACAATATTTTAAAAAAGAAATTTGTAGATTGAGATTTAAGTAAACAAAAAAAACACAGTCTGTTGCATAACAAATATATGCAGCAACATTTGCATTTCAAAAATTATAATAAATAAGAATATTAACAGTGAACCAAGAAAACTAAATAAAATAAATCTGATTATACCTTGTAGTGAAGATGGAAGAAAGATTTGTTAAACCCATTTTGCTGATCTTTTAATTTCTGATTTGTATCTTCTACTTGTTGCATAATGAACATATATACATAAGTATATATGTGTGTATATACACACCCTTGGTGTGTATATACACACATGTATACTCATGTGTATACTTAAACTTGAATTTTCTCTAACCCTTCTCCCTGCCAAACTTGCACAATCAAAATGAGGGGTTAGGGTTGGTCTTTTGGCTCTTTTAATTTTTAATTGAGTTTTATTAAGTTCTGTTTTAAAATTTGAATACTTGATTATTATTAATTAATGACTATTGACTTTAATGGGTTACTTTATTTTGAATTTTAAATTATTTATTATTTTATTAATTCACTGGAGTCTGCATTGAATATTTTATTTATTTAGGTGAGATTTAATTATTTTATTATTGGTTGTATCTTTTGAATTATTTTAATTTGTTAATGATGGTTTATTATTAAATTGATCTTTAATCTTTTAAGGCAATTCTTGGAGATGTTTTATTTTTTATTTTAAAATTTAATGGTTATTTCAAATAGATTATTATTTTAATTTTATTTTAATGTTGGTGGTATTATTTAGTATATATTTCTTCTAATATTATTTTAATGATTTTTTTCAATGATGGAATATTCTAGGGGAAATTATTTAATTGTCCTAGGTTGGGACTTAGATAATTCTTTTCCCCCTTAGCCTAAACGTTAATATTTTATTATTAATACTTTATAATGGTTATTTTAATCTTTTAATTTAAATTTAATTCATTTAAGTTAACTAAGGTAAACATTATGTTAGAATTAAAGTATGATATTTTAATTAAATTATTGGAACATTATTAACATTAAGTGGGTTTTTAAATTATTAACCTAGGTTTCGTATAGGGTTATTTGTATGGCCTTTATTTATTATTTATTGTACCCTTGTGAATCCTACCCTAAGCTAGTAACTTAGTTCAAATTTTGGAACCATTGAGGTTATTATCACCTTATGCTTAAATTAATTATTTAATTAAACCATTTTGAGTAAGATAACCTAACTTTGAACTTTTGTTAATCAACAAGTTTAATTTACCCTTTTATCAACCTTTTTTTATTTTAACGCTTTGTTTTTAACCTTGTTAGGATTTCTTAGAGGCCTATTTAGGGTTTCGAGTTATCTAACATAGTTTTCAATCAAGGGACGTTGGCAAGCCAGTGCTTGTCATGATACCTCTTGAGTGTTAAATTGTGTTGTGTTAAGCGTTACGTTCATGTTAGTGTACCTTAGTATGTTATCCTAGTTGACTTATGTGCTTTAAAAAAAATTGTTGGTGTGTCTTGCCCTAATTTTGGGCATCACATTATTGGAGACAAAAATGGAGTCATGACAAAAAATAAGTTGAGAGACAATACATGTTTGATTTTTGAATTTAAGCCTAGACTAGTCAAGGATGCACTTGAAAATGAAGATTGGATCAATGCAATGAAAGAAGGAATTGATTAGATTGAAAAAAACAATAACTAGTCATTAGTACCAAGACCTAAGGATGAGAATGTTATTGGTACAAAGTGAATTTTTAGAAATAAACTAAATGAAAATGGAGAAGTGGTCATAAATAAAGCTGGACTTGTATGTAAAGGATATGCTCAAGAAGAAGGTATTGACTATGGTGAGACATTTTCTCATGTTGCTAGACTACAAGGTGTGAAAATTTTACTTGCATATGTTGCTCACAAAGGTTTTAAAGTTTATCAAATGGATGTAAAGTCTGCATTTTTTAATGGAATATTGGAAGAATAAGTATACATTAACCAACCAAAGTGATTTGTTGACAAAAGTCAGAAACACGTGGTATGTAAACTTCACGAGGCACTATATGGTTTGAAACAAGCACCCCAAGTATGGTATGAAAGACTCCACTCATATAATGAGAATAGGCTTCATCAAAATTAGTGACAACATTAATGTGTACTTGAAAAGTGAATCTGAAGACAAGGTACTAATTGTTGAAATTTTTTTTGATGATATTATATTTGGAGGAAATTAAACAATGTGTAGATCATTTGTTGATGAAATGAGAAAGGAATTTGAAATGTCAATGATTGGAGAGATCAAATTTTTCATTGGATTACAAATTCAACAGATCAATGGTGGCATATACATAACTCAATCAAAATGCATCAAAGAGATCCTAAAAACTTTTGGGATGGAAGAATCAAAATCGGTTGGTACACTGATGATTACTGGATGCAAAATGTCAAAGGAAGATGACTCTACCAAGGTAAATGAAACTCTATATAGATCTATGATTGGTAAGCTACAATATGTTGTTCATAGCAGGCCAGATATTGCTCATGTTGTTGGAATTGTGACTAGATTTTCTTCTAATCCAATAGAAACATATATGACTGTTGTGAAGAGAATCTTTAGATATCTGAAAGAAACTAAAGTCTATGGTTTATGGTACAAAAAGGATGGAGATTTTAAATTGAAAGTATATACTGATGCTAATTGGGCAGGAATTTTGGATGAAAAGAAAAGCACAAGTGGAGGAGACTTCCTCTTAGGAGAAAGATTAGTGACATGGATAAGCAAAAAGCAAAGTTGCATTCACAATCTACTATTGAGGCAGAATATATTCCTATTATAATCAATTGTTCTGATATTGTGTGGTTAAAATAACTACTTGAAGGGATACAAGAGGAGATAGATGATCTTGTGACAATCTATTGTGATAAAACCAGTCCTATAAACATTTCAAAGAATTCAGTGATGCACTCAAAGACAAAGCACATATCAATCAAGTATCAGTATTTGAGAGAACAAGTACAGGAAAAAAAAGTAAAGTTGGAATATGTGAAATATAAGGAACAACTTGCTGGCATATTCACAAAGCCATTGCTTAAGGATACTTTGAGTACCTAAGAGGTAAACTAGGGGTCATTCCTGTTGGAAACTGCAATCGAAACAATTGTTGTATTTTCATTCATGTCAAACCTTAATTGGTAAGATTGTTGCTACTTAGGAAAGTACTATATCTATTTGAGTGTTAAGGGGATAGGCAAGGCTGGTAACAATAGCACCTAGGGAAAGGTTGAGTTATCTTGATACTACAAAGTGTACCTGACTATGTTATACAATGATGAGATAATGTATTGTTTATCTTAGTAAGATTGAAGACTAAACTGGTAGGCTTGACTGAGCAAAGAATGGAGAAATCATGTTTAAGCCGAGTAATGTTAGTGTCGATCAAGTCAGTGTATGCCGAGAAAAATTCTAGTGTCGACCGAACAACAATTAATTGTCGAGAAAGACAGTGTAAGCCAAGGAAACATTTTTAGTAATGACCGAGCTTTCTACATGAAGACCGAGTAGTTGATCACAGTATTGACTGAGCATCAGCATTTTTATATTTGAAGAGAATTTAGTTTTGGAGCCGACATTGTTGAATTCTTGGATTATGTAAAACTTGTTGACTTTATTTATTGATTATTTGAAAGCATTAAATGCAATTTAAAATGTTTTATTGTAAATCTTTAAGAGATTTGAGATGATTCTAGAAAAGGAGCCAAAGAACATGAAGCAGGTAGATTCAATGAATTTGACCTAACCCTAAGATCTATGAATGAGATTGAGCGGCATACGATGAGTTAACCTAATCGAGGAAAGTATAAAGGGAACCTAAGCATTTGGATATGCAAGTGCATGGGTGAAAAAGAGAATGCTAGAAGATCAAAAAAATTGTACTGACTGTTTAAGCAGGAAAGGCTAAAGGAGAATTGTGGTGGTTGCTTAAAGAAAAGTTCTGAGTAGATTAGAGATGGAGATGGCAAAGTTTCAAAGTCAGTAAACCAGCATTATTGTATGGAATTAGATCTAATATTTGCAAAGTGAGTTGTATATTTTTCAGATAATATTGTTGCTACTTTCTAACCATTGTAACAGTCAAAATCCTTTTAACAGAGGTTAACCTAATAGTCATATGTTAAATTCTTTGAACAAGGTTACATTCTAATGGAGTGTATGTAAGTCCTATGACAAGGTTCACTTTTGACAGGGTGATTGAAATCCTTTAACCGGGTCACACCTAACAGTGTATATTGTAACCTTTGACAGGGTTAGCTTTTAACCGAGCTCACTTCAGAAGAGTGAAAATAATAGTAGCATGTTACAAAGTGGTTTTTCCCACATTGGGTTTCCACTATAAATCTTGGTGTTAATACTTGTGTGAATGTTTTGGTTTGAACATTTTTGTGTTTTACAAGTTAAGTTATAGCTGGGTAGTGGATTGCATTGTTATATGTTTCTATTAGTGAATCGGTGATGACCGAGTTTGTTTTGGTTATTGGATCTGATTTAAAGAAAAGTTTTTAAGTTTGTTTTATACATCAAGACCTGAGAACAACTGATTCAACCCCCCTCTTTGTTGTTCTAAATCATATTAACAATTGGCATCAGAGCTTTGTTGCTTATTATTAGTGTTTACAGAAATCAAGTTTAAAGGGGCTTGAAGCAAATGATGAGGATGTATAAGAAGGAGGTACTGAAGCTGAATAAGGAAAACTTCCCTACATGGAAAAGCTTGATGAAGTTGCATTTGGCCGGTATTGGTGACTCTGCAAAGTACTACATTGAGAATAGCTATGTCTCACCTATCGCACCTTTGACTGCCGAAGAAATGAGAGCTAAGCAAGAACATAATCAGGCAATGCTAGAAATTGCATCTTCCCTAAGCTATCTAGAATTTGAGGACATTAAGGATTGCACAACTGCTAAGGATATGTGGGACACTCTTGCTAGAATATATGGTGGTGACTTAAATGTACTAAAAGCAAAGGCTGAGAGTCTTAGAGGTAAGTTTGATGAAATGAGAATGCAAGAAGGTGAAAACATTGCACAATATTGTGGTAGAATAAAAGAAGTTGTGAATGCTATTAGAGGAGAAAATGGGGCTATTGATGATGAAACTATAATTGGGAAAGTACTAAGAACCCTACGTCCTATATATGCTATTAAGATCTCAGCTATTCAGGAATCTAGATGCAACTCTGCTAATGTGCTTACTTTGGAAAGTTTGGTTGGTAAGCTAACTTCTTTTGAACTCTCTAACTATGATAATTTCACTGTTGGAAGCATTGGTAATGTTGAATCTACTTTCAAGTCACAACTAGTTCTGAACAAGCCAAAGAAAGGAAAAGAAAGATGCATAAGTGAAAGTGAAAGTGACAGTGATACCTCTGATGAAGAGCTGGAAGATCTAGAAGCTCTTATGGCTAGAAGACTGAGAAGGGGAAAAGGAAAGTATAAAGGAAAACTCCTTATTATATGTTTTGCATGTAATAAAGTTGGTCATATAGCTGCTAGATGTCCTGACAGGAAGGATAAAGATGATGAAAGAGAAAGCAAACACAAAGATAGAAGAGATGATAGAAGCTAGTGATGGAACATAGACTATAAAGGAAAAGGTAAGAAATCTTGTTACATTGCTAAAAAAGAAACTGACACTGATAGTGATGATTTTGAAATTGAGGTAGTCTATGTTGCAATGAAAGATGAATCTGATGAGGATGAGAAAACTACATTGATATCCTATGTGAACAAGAATGATAAATGGATTATTGATAGTGTTTTTTCACATCACATGACTGGTGACAAAAATAAGTTTGAGACCTTACATCATTATAGAGGTAAAAGTGTAAAATTTGGTAATTATGCACCATGTCATGTTAGAGGAAAAGGTTTGATTAAAATGACTGATAAGATATCTTGTGAAAATGCATATTGGGTTGAAGGTCTTAATTATAATTTGTTAAGTGTTGCTTAGCTCAACAAAATTGATTACCAAGTGGAATTTCATCACAAACAAGCTAACATAGTTGATTCTACTGGAGAACTAATTGGAAGTGGAGATCAGACTAGAGGTAATTTGTTCTATCTTGACCTATCTGACGAAACATTTTTAATTGCACAACTTGATGATATTTGGTTATGGCACAAAAGGCTATGTCATGTTAACTTTGACAATCTGGTAGAGATAAGTAAGAAGAAAAAGGTAAGAGGTCTACCTAGATTGAAGAAACCTGAGAACATGATGTGCAAGGAAAGCTAGTTAGGAAAAATGACAAAGTCAAGTTTTAAGAGCAAATCCTTTACTTCTGAAAACATTTTAGATTTGGTTCATACTGACCTTTGTGGACCTATGGGTGTACAAAGTTACTGTGGTGCTAGATACTTTATCTTATTTGTTGATGATCATACTAGGATGATGCATGTAATGTTTGTAAAAGAAAAATCTAAAGCTTTTCAATTCTTTAAGTGATATTTGGCTAAGGTTGAGAAGGAGACAATTAGGAACCTGAAATGTCTTAGATCTGGCCGAGGTGGAGAATTTACATCAAATAAATTTAATCTATTTTGCAATGATAGAGGAATTAAAAGACAGATGTCTACACCTAGAACACCTCCACATAATGGTATAGCAGAAAGAAGAAACAAATCTATCTTGGATTGTGCAAGTACATTGTTGATTGAAAAGAATGTGGCACAAAAATATTGGAAAGAAGCTATAAGCACTATTGTCTACACTCTTAACCGGGTACAGATCAAGAAAGGTACAAATTTGACACCCTATGAATTATGGCATGGGCATGCACTGAGTGTTAAATACTTTAGAATCTTTGGAAGTAAGTACTATATATTAAAAGACACTAGGAATGGAAAGTTTGATGCTAAGAGTGATGAAGGCGTATTCCTAGGATACTCCACAAAAAGTAAAGCCTATAAGTGTTTGAACTCTAACACTAACAAAATTGTGGAAAGTGTGAATGTCAAAATTGATGAGTATGTAGAAAGAAATGAAGCTGACAGTAAAAGAGAACCAAAAGATTATAGATCTTTTGTGTACATTAAGGAAGAAGAAGAGGTAAGTAACAAACTTGCACCTGATGCCAAGTCTTGGGTAAGCAATGTCGAGTGACAGACAGATGCTGCTGAGCATCAGGAAAATAGTGCCGAAAGAGAACAAGAACATGTCGAGCTATAAGAAAATGTTGTCGAGTATCAGGAAGAGGTTGCTGAACATTCAAAAGTTGAATCTAACAATCTTGTTGGGGAATCTAATGAAATAGAGGAGAGAGGAGCTAAACCTATTTTGGAAAAATATGTAAGAAGACATCACAAGCCCGAACAAATAATTGGAGACAAAAATACTGGAATTCAGACCAGAAGTAAGACTAAGGATCCAACATGCCTACTATGTGAATTTGAACCCAAGTCAACTAGAGAGGCATTAAAGAATGAAGACTGGATACAAGTAATGAATGAAGAGATTGACCAAATTGAGAAGAATGATACTTGGACTTTGGTGCCGAGACCTAAAAACAAAAATGTTATAGGAACAAAGTGGGTGTTTCAGAATAAGATGAATGAGAATGGTGAAATAACTAGGAACAAAGCTAGGCTGGTATGCAAAGGCTACACATAAGAAGAAGGAATAGATTATGGGGAGACATTTGCCTGTGTAGCTAGATTGGAAGGAGTAAGAACTCTGCTTGCATATGCTGCTTATAAAGATTTCAAGGTATATCAAATGGATGTCAAGTCTACATTTTTGAATGGTATACTAGAAGAAGAAGTTTACATAGAACAGCCAGAAGGTTTTATTGATCCAAACAAAAGACACATGGTGTGCAAACTGAACAAAGCACTATATGGATTGAAGCAAGCTCCCAGAGCATGGTATGAGAGGTTGCACAACTACTTGATACAAATTGGATTTTCAAGAACAAATGACACAAGCAATCTGTACATGAAGGATGAAGAAGGTAAAGGTATCTTGTTGGCAAAAAAATTTGTGGATGACATTATTTTTGGTGGACAAGATGCATTGTGTAAAAGATTTTTAAATGAAATGCAAATTGAATTTGAAATGAGCATGTTTGGTGAGATCAAATTCTTTGTTGGTTTACAAGTATATCAAAAGAAGAATGGAATTTTCATTACACAGCCTAAGTATGTTAATGAAATACTGAAAACTTTTGGGATGGAAGATGCTAAACCAGTGAGTACTCCTATGGTTATTGGAAAAAAGTTATCTAAGAATGATGATGTTGCAGAAGTGAATCAGACTTTGTACAGATCCATGATTGGAAAATTGCAATATGTTTTACATAGTAGACTAGATATTGCACTAGCTGTTGGGATTGTGGCAAGATTCTCTACCAATCCTAAGGAAACACACATGATGGCTGTGAAAAGAATTATGAGATACTTGAAAGGAACTACTGACTTTGGTCTATATTATAAGAAGGATGACAAATTTGAACTCAAAGTTTATACAGATGCTGATTAGGCAGGAAATGTAGATGACAGAAAGAGTACTAGTGGTGGAGCTTTCTTTCTTGGACAGAGATTAGTCTCCTGGATGAGCAAGAAACAAAATTGCATTTCCCAATCTACTATCAAGGCTGAGTATGTTGCTGCTACAGTAAACTGTTCAAATTTGGTATGGATAAAACAATTGTTGATAGGCATGAAAGAAGAAATCATTAAACCTGTTGTTATTTTCTGTGACAACACAAGTGCTATCAATATTTCTAAGAATCTAGTGATGCACACTAAGACCAAGTGTAACGCCCCGCCAAGGAACCCAAGAGAATTTAACCTAAACATGCTACTAAGTTTGGTGAATAAATTGTTCTTTCTAAAGTTAACATACAAGATAAACAATAGTGTGGAAGCAATTACCATTTACTCACATTGATATAACATCCAACACAGATTACAAGACTCAAGGGTTCCATGACATAGAATTACTTAAGAACAAAACACAACTAAAGAATGATAACAAAAGATTCCATAACATAAAAATTACAATTACATGATAACAATAAATACAATTCTCATGGACTTCCATGATATCCAAATAAATTGACATCCACTGCACATGTCGCAGGTATGTAGTAATAAATCTAACTATAAAAGTACAATGACCAGATTAGGTATCACATGCGATACACTAATACAGGATTACAAATAAAGAAGATAAGAAAGAAGCATCAACGAAGCATCATAAGGAATCCATCTACAAAATCACCATCAAACACTGGACCAAGACATCGAATCTCAAATGGTAAAGAATCACTACCACCCATCCGTGTAGAACCACAAAGACCTACCCCACCATGCTGAGGAGATAACCACAAACCCCAATCGGATAACCAAAACAAAACAAGGATAAAACCCTAAGTAGAAGGATCTTGAAAAGCACTCTAACTCAAGATAAACATAATATAGTAATAGGTACAACTCACTAATCCAGAGGCAACTGACACATGTAGAATAACTAGACTATGCATAGGAAGGTGTCATCATGTACGTCTAACCCTTGAGTTTTTTCCTGGTAATCTCTTTGGATCCCGGCACCCAAGTGACCATACACGGTATCAATGACCTCTCGTACTGATGAAGTCATCAATTATGCCAACTCATCCCTTAAAAGGGGGCTAGTCATCTTCTCAACACCATCTTAGTCTGTACTAGCACTCAAGCATGGGTGAGGACTCTTATCTTATTAGGTTCAATTAAATACCCCTTAATTATATTAGGTTATCACTTGATTACTGATACTTACAATAAGTGATCCTAGCAGCCACTTGTGAGCCCCGATGCTTATTGCAAGCCACCTCCTACTACATGTCCAGGTAAACTACCCTAGGCTCACAGATCTCTCCTAGATCTAACATAGATAAATTAGGTAATCCCACATCCAGAAACAACACAAGAATCAGAAAAGACTACAGATACATAATCACTAAAATGTAGTACATTATGAGCCTATATAGTCAAGTCAGGGATGATAATAAAAAAAAGTAAACACACATCAAAACATAGTTGAAATAGAACATCTAACACATACCCCAGCCTTTGTATCCTCCTAGGTCTTCTAGTACCTGATAACCCGTAGCGTAAAAGAAGACACGAAGAATACAACACTCATGCCATTTCGAACTGAAATAAAACTATGATCAAATACACTCCATACTCATCATATTTGGATTCAAGTATATAAATAACAAGGTCTACTAGGAAATTCTGAAACTATTCATTTCAATAATAACATAATGAAAAAGCCCAATTTCAGTATAAATATAACATTTCTAAAAATCTAGGTTTGTCAAAGACCCAAGTTTAAACCCTTCATTCTAGGATTGAAATCAAATAAATGACACAATTAATCTATACTATTAAAATGAATTTTAATAGATAATACTGTTACCATATTCCTCATAGATTAAGCTACACGAATTCATTTATTAAAAGACAAAAGAAATATAGATCAAATTACTAATTTATAACAAAATCATTAGAATAATTTACAAATTAAAATAATTAAATTAATTAATAAAAATTAATACAATATATATAATATAAACTATAATTTATAAAATATACAATATAAACTATAAAATATAGAATATAGAATATATCTATATAATATAAAATATATTTTAAACTTTAATCAAATAAAGTTATTAAACCACAATTTATTAAAACTAACAAATATTATAATGAAAATTTCATATAACATAAATTAGAATTTAATTAAATTAAAAAAGTCTAACTTACTAACATGTCGCAATTACCAAAAAAAATTATTTAAAACAAACAAGTGGGGGCCACTTGGGATCCCGCGCCACCATGACAACCCACCGCACTACCCTTTCACGGCAGGCTAGCCTGCCAGCGGCAGTCCTAGACTGTCGTGTGGAGGTCGTAAGGGGAGGGGAGGAGAGGGGGTGTGGACCCTGCCTCCCTCCTTACTTTGTTAAAAAAAAAATTAATAAAAACTTTCCAAAAAAAAAATAGCGCATGCCTCTTTAAAAAAAATTTTAATTATATATATATATATTTTAGTTTTTTTAAAACGTTTTTCAAAAAAATCTTTTTATATCACACATGCAACAAATTTTAGATTTAGCAAAAAGGCTAAGTCAAATATTTTTAAAACAACTTTTTTTTTTAAAGCAAATGGCTTATTTCCAAAAATGGAAAAATACCAGACCTGTACATTTTCCAAAAAAGGAAAAAGGTCTTTTTTGTTTATGACACATGAATTTGTCTCTTCTATAATCTATCTTTTCTACACTATATAGTTATTACTTTCACATTTACTAATGTTAATTTATTTCCTACCATTTGTATACAAAATAATTTACTGGAGTAATTATTCTTTTATTGTCATTTTTTCAAAGAGAGTATACTTTTACCCAGAATGCATTTTTAAATACCAAAATTGATTTTCCTCAATTGCCCATTAATTTAATTTCACTAGACAATAGTTCAAACTATAGCTAGTTTAATTTTTCATTTTCTAAGGGTTCTAGGATGAATTTTCTCTCAAAATTTTGACAGCATAACCCTACTATGCCAAGTTATAAAATAATCTAAAAGCTATGAATCTAAGGGTTTATTAACACACAAATTGAAAACATTACTGAATACAGATTTATAACAATAAATCAGAACAAGCATATGAAAACATTGAAAATTCTACAGATAAATTTACAGGGAGGTTTCTTCAAACCGTACCTCAATTCCAATGCTAGAACTGTAAAGAATGCCTGTAGAATTCTGAAACACTCAATTCTGTCAGATGAAAACTCAGCCCTACAGATCTGGATCAACAATGCAAGCCAAGCCAATTCCAAATCCAAAGCAATCCTCACCAAAAGCTCAAGCACAAACACAAAGCTCAAGAAATCCAAAAATGCCAAAATTCTCCAAGAGCTCTCTCCACAAATCTCCAACAACCTGATTGAAAACAAATGAATGCTAATTCCCCCTATTAGGGATTCAACTCCACCATTCATGTAAACCCTAGATGACTCATAATACAACTCCTAATCAAACTCACCCTCTTAAGTTGAGAGAAAATACTAATTAATAATTAAAAATAAATCTAATTGTGCACAACTCAACTTAGTCTCCTAAAGACAAGTTGTCACCTTTTTGAAACATGACATATTCAAACTTTATAAAGCACATGTTAATGTTATAATCCCTCATTAAATAATTTAATATTCAAAACACCATTAAATCATGCAATTTAATAATTTAATATCTAATAACCATTACTAATCCTATTTTCACATAATTAATTAATTAAAACCAAATATCCTCAATATTTGATTTTTAATTAATTAATAATCATACAATAACATAGGAGATAAATTTAACATTATTTTCCAACTATGATATTAATTTCTCAAATACTCAAATAATTAACTTTAATTTAATTCCCTCAATTAAATCCTAGGAACATATTTAATCATTAAATTCAACTATGCACCTAACATTGATAATCACATAAAATAATCTAAATAAACATAATTCAACTATAATCAATAAATTAATAGTCACCCACATAACCACAAATCAATTGAAACCAAATGATATAAAAAACCAAACAAACACAAGAGAAGGGATCCACAAACTCATGCCAACCAGATGAATTCGGGTAGGGTAGTCAAACCGACACTTGTCCAATCCTAGGACAATTAGGCTTAAGTTAGGGTTTGGGTATTTGTATTATCTCCCCTCTTTACCATTGAGATAAATATTTGTGGGCACGCTCACTCTTGCCAATTCAGGGAAGATGATGCCCTATACCTACGAACCTGTCACCACAAGACAAAGCATGTACATACAATAATATATAACAAACAATGATAGGGTACGATCGGTCATGTGGATCTCGACTATGCAAGTAACTACGCCTCCATCCTCTACCAAACAAACATGCCAAACAGATGCAGACACATGATAACCATACACATGCCAGTATGGGATTAGTACCATAAATCAATATAAAACATAAACAAAACATCAAATGATATCATCAACTAATCTAGGCAATCGCATGATACACATAAAATGAACAATAATCCATAATCATCATTTATTAACATAATAATCAATCACATCAAAAGTGACCTAAAAGAATTCGGTCATACAACTGAAACAGAAAGAAATCTAAAAGAAAACTACGGGAGGGGTACTACATCCACCCCCACTAGAATTAGGCTTACTCCTGGAAGCTTGGAACAAGTAGGGATGTAAGTCCCATACACCTCGTTGCACTGAAAAGAAAACTAAATCAAAGATCACTGAGTAGGTCCCATCGGACCCTTTCCTTCCTTAGGGTTCGAACAATAAGGATCGTTCCCTATAGCAAAGGCCCTATGAGATCTACCAGCATCTCCAAATGTAGGCTCATAAACTAATGGCCTTTATCCTGAATGTTGAACTAGAAACTAGGGACAATTGTATGATTTATGACCAGGTTGGCCACATGTGAAACAATCCCCCTTGAACACTCTCCTTGCTGCAGGAGTACTAGGCTGCTGAAAACTACCCCCACCAAAATCTTGATGTGAATTCTCAGTGGGCTGATCATTTGGATAGCATGGAATTAAGTATCACTACTTGAGAGAATTAGTACTAGACAAAGAAGTCCATAGTAATTAAGTATCACTACTTGAGAGAATTAGTACAAGACAAAGAAGTCCGAATGGAATATGTGAATACAAAAGAACAATTAGCAGACATATTCACTAAAGCTTTACCCAGAGAAGCTCATGAGTATTTGAAGAAGTCAACTAGGAGTCCTTCCCCTAACTGAGGCTGCCTAGTCAAGCTAGGAGCCCTGCATCAAATATGCTACATCAGAATATTTGACAAATTGATGCAAAAGATCGTCACACTTTAGGGCTGGCCTAGAGTTGTGAAAAGGAGCAAAGACAAGGAATCAGTCATAAGCAAGATGATAGAAGGAGAAACACTGAGCTGCACAGATATTATCTACATCTGATGGATGTATTTTTTAGTTGTTGCTTTGGCATTTTTGTCAAAGAGGGAGATGAACTAATATGATAACACATAACACTAAAAAGTAACGGTGATGAACTAAAATGAAGGATCGGGATAGAGGGAGATCTGAATACTTCTGACAGTCACAAAAGTGAGGCTTATAGGATTCTAAATCAGAATGAAGCTAAGGATATTATAAATAATTCTCTGATAAATAGATAAGTTTTTGGATTGGTTGGTAATCCATGTGTTATTCAGGTGATATCATATGGTGTTTCCATCAATGCCAAAGAGGGAGATTGTTGGAAACTTCAATTGAAACAATTTTTGTATTGTCATTGATGTCAAACCTTAATTGGTAAGACTGTTGCTACTTAGGAAAGTACTATATCTATTTGAGTGTTGCTAAGGGGATAGGTAAGGTTGGTAACAATAGCACCTAGGGAAAGTTTGAGTTATCTTGATACTACAAAGTGTACTTGACTATGTTGTACAATGATGAGATAATGTATTGTTTCTCTTAGTAAGACTAAAGACTAAACTGGTAGGCTTGACTGAGAAAAGAATGGAGAAATCATGTTTAAGCCGAGTAATGTTAGTGTCGACCGAGTCAATGTATCCCAAAAAAAATTCTAGTGTCGACTGAACAATAGTTAATTGACGAGGAAGACAGTGTAAGCCGAGGAAACATTTTTAGTAATGACCGAGCTTTCTACATGAAGACCGAGTAGTTGATCATAGTATTGACTGAGCATCAGCATTTTTATATTTGAAGAGAATTTAGTTTTGGAGCCAACATTGTTGAATTCTTGGATTATGTAAAATGTGTTGACTTTATTTATTGATTGTTTGAAAGCATTAAATGCACTATAAAACATTTTATTGTAAATCTTTAAGAGATTTGAGATGATTCTAGAAAAGGAGCCGAAGAACATGAAGTGGGTAGATTCAATGAATCTAACCTAACCCTAAGATCTATGAATGAGATTGAGCGGCATAAGATGAGTTAACCTAATTGAGGAAAGTATAAAGGGAACCTGAGCATTTGGATATGCAAGTGCATGGGTGAAAAAGAGAATGCTGGAAGATCAGAAAAGTTTTACTAACTATTTAAGCAGGAAAGGCTGAAGGAGAATTGTGGTGGTTGCTTGAATAAAAGTTTCGAGCAGATCAAAGATGGAGATGGCAAAGTTTCAAAGTCAGTAAACCAGCATTAGTGTATAGAATCAGATCTGATATTTGCATAGTGAGTTGTATATTTTTTAGATAATATTTCTACTACTTTCTAACCATTGTAACAGTCAAAATATTGTTAACAGAGATTGACCTAACAGTCATATGTTAAATCCTTTGAACAAGGTTGCATTCTAATGGAGTGTATGTAAGTCCTATGACAAGGTTCACTTTTGATAGGGTGATTGAAATCCTTTAACCAGGTCACACCTAATAGTGTGTATTGTAACCTTTGACAGGGTTGGCTTTTAACTGAGCTCACTTCAAAAGAGTGAAAATAATAGTAGCATGTTACAAAGTGGTTTTTCCCACATTGGGTTTCCACTATAAATCCTGATGTTAATACTTGTGTGAATGTTTTGGTTTGAACATTTTTGTGTTTTACAAGTTAAGTTACAGCTGGGTAGTGGACTACATTGTTATATGTTTCTATTAGTGAATCAGTGATGACTGAGTTTGTTTTGGTTATTGGATTTGATTTAAAGAAAAAAATTTAAGTTTGTTTTATACATCAGGACCTGAGAACAACTGATTCACCCCCCCTCTTTGTTGTTCTAAATCATATTAACAACTCCCCTCTCTAATTTCAATTAGAGATAGATAAAGGTTGCATCAATTATTGCTTTATCAAATTATCTATTTGTGAGTTGATGCAGATGTTCACTCTTTAGGAATGACCTAAAGTTGTGAGAAAAATATGAGGAAATAGAAGTAATTGGTACAAGCAAGGTACACAGTAAAACCTAAAGGACAGTAAAGTTTCAAAATAAGGTATTGTGGGTACCTTTGGAATTTTTTTCAAAGGGGGAGAGTAACTGATATTGGGGAGAGAAATATGTAGGTAGAAGAAGAAGAACTGAGAAAGAGATACCTACGAAGAAATGATAATTAGGAAGACTATGTAAAGGATATATGACTAAGGGCCCGAAGAATGATAAAGGGAAAGAAACAAATCATAAATAATGAATATTAATGGTATTCGATGGTATATTTTAGATACGAGATGAGATATCTAAATTGTATTTTCATCAATGCTAAAGGGAGAGATTGTTACCTTATCTGATAAGATTGTTGAACTGTTGAGAATGAACAAGGTCAACTGAGCAATGAAAGATATGTAGAAGGATTGGATCAGTTGTTATGTTGTCATTGATGTCAACCCTATTGACTTGTTGATTTCAAGTTTCCATATCAATATGAAATATATGTTATTGAGAGAAGAAATGATTGGTAAAGACAAAAGATGAAATAAAGAAGTGATGTTAAGTATATGAGCTTAATTGGGAAATTGTTGAATCAGTATATGATAAGGTAATATTGATTTGATTGTTTTACATGATTTAATAAAGTGTTATAATGATGCACAAGTTAGTTATGTTGATCAGTAACAAAGGATTCAAGTTGCAAAGTGGAAAGATAAGGAAACATTATATTTTACCGAGTTGGAAATAGTTGTCGGTAAGTAAAGATATTGGTCAGTCACAGTTAACCAAGTAAATGATAATTGGGTAGAAAGACTTAACCGAGTAGATGAAGTTGGTTGGTTAATCAAGGAATTAAGTAAAATATGACATCATGTGAAGATCTAGACTGATCTAGAAGATTCTAAGGAAGGAACAAAGTTAGTTAATGAAATCAATAGATTAGAGTCGTTAGGTACAAATAAATGTTAAAGATTTAGTGATTGGTTTGAGATCCAAGGTGAAGGTATAGCTAGAAATAATCATAAAGTGTTTTACCAAGCTATAGATTCGATCAAATGGATGAGATTAAGAGGTGATAGGATTAAGTGGAAAAAATTATCTATATAAATGATGATCATGATGATTATGTTTCTGATGTTGATACTGTTGTTGTTGGTGAATTTTTGATATCCAGAGAAGATAGCCAAGTTGACAAGAAGGGTACACTGAGCATAATAAAGTTGAAGGAATGTGTGAATGAAGTGAAGATAAGTGATGAGATGAAGTGTTTGTATTGATCAGACAGAAAGGAAGAAGTTGAAGAGGACAAATGAGCAGAAAGGAGACCTGAATAGGCAAAGGTAGTTGCATATTTTATCAAAACATTTTACTATTACTTTCTAACTAGTAGAAAATCTCTTATCCAAGTGGATTTAATAGTCCTAATTTCTAAATCCTTTGTAAGGTGGCATTCTAACGAATGTTCTAAAGTCCTCTAATAAGGCCACTCATTATAGGGTAACAAATTCAGTCGATCTTTGGTGTAAATCCCCTAATAGGGTCACATCAAGAAAATGTGTTTGTAATCTTTATCATGATTGGCTTTTAACTGAGCTCACTTCAAAAGAGTGAATTATTTTATGGGTGAAAATTCCCATAGTGGTTTTTCCCAAATTGGGTTTCCACGTTAAATACTAATGTTAATGTGTGATTGAATGTTTTTCATGCTATTTACTAATATTTTGATGAATACTATTGTGGTCAGTTAAATTTTTAAATCTGATTACATATATTATCTACCAAGAAGATTTTAAGGTAGAAAGTTATTAAGTGACCTAAGATAACTTATTTTCCCCCTCTCAGTTATCCAACATTCCTATTGCAGTTGCTAAGGGCACAACTTCAACCCATTTTGTAAAGTGTTTTGTTGTAGTTATAACGTATTTATAATCATTTTGAGAAGGAGAATATATCATTCCTATCAAATAAATACCTCATTGATAGAAAGGCCAAGGTGTATTAAAAGGATGTAAATTTTGTGCACGTACATATATTAGGTTCCCATAGAATTGGAATTTTTTACAAATCTTTACAAACTAGCATGCATCTTTCTCCATTGTTGGCCAATAGTATCTCATTCTAATAACTTTCTTTGATAAGGTAAACACACTAGAGTGTGACCCACAAATACATTCATGAACATCTTGTAAAGTGGTCCTAGATTCCTCCCCTTCTAAACATCTAAGCAATGTTCTGTCAAGACCCTTACGATACAATGTGTCTTATATAAGGACATAATAGGAAGTTTGGTGTATAAAGTTCATTTTCTCATTACGGGTTTGGTTCAAGGGTAGGATATTGTCTTAGAGGTATGTTTAAATAGGAACATACCATTGAGAATCTAGACCAACAAGTAAGCATATTATTTGGGTATCAGATTGATCATATACAGGTTTTACCAATTCTACCACCAAGAATTCATATTTTTCATTCTAATCAGGTACTTGTTGTAATGAAGCTAATGTTTTCATGGCATCTACTACTTTGTTTTCACCTCTTGGAATTTTTTCCAAAGTGATCATCAAAAATTATTTCTTAAGATCATCTACCATTCTTTTGTGAGGCATAAATTTTTCATCTTTAGTTTGATACTCATCATTAATTTGATTAATGAACAATTGGGAATCACCATAAATTTGCAATTATGTAACAATTCATTCTAAGGTCATCTTAATTCCAATCACAAGAGCTTCATTTTTATTTTTATTATTGGTGCATGGGATAATAGCTTGTATGACTTTGGTATTGTGAAGCCTTGAGGTTTAATGAACATAATTCCTACCCCCAAGCCGTGTTGAGTATATGACCCATCAAAGTAGAGCTTCCATGTTTGAGGTTAAAGAATGAGAATGTGTGCATCCAAGAATTCAACATGTATAGGATCCTCACTTGATATTGGTTCTTTTGCTAACTAATCTTCTATAACTTGTCCTTTTATTGCTCTTCTAACTACATACCCAATGTCAAATTCATTGGGCACCATGACCCACTTTAACAACCTTCCTATGAGAGCTAATTAACTAAGAAGATATTTGAATAGATCTATCTTAGAAACTAACTTGATCTTGTATACTATCATATAATGTCTTAGTTTTTATGAAGCAAAAACCACTACTAGACATACTTTTTCTATAAATGTGTAGTTAAGTTCATACTTAACCAAGGTGCTATTGATGTAATAGATGACATTTTCTTTTCCTTGTTCATATTCTTGTGTTAACAAAGCTCCCAATGATTTTTTTGTGGATGATATATAAAGTATCAAAGGTTTTCCTTGTATTTGTGACATTAAAATAGGAGGATTCATCAAATATTTCTTCAAAAGTTTGAAATATTATTCACATTTTTTATCTTGTCGAAAAATGATGTCTATATGGAGTTTGAGTAAAGGAATGACACTTTTCCACCAATTGTGAATTGAACCTCCTTATATATTGGAGTCTTCCTTATAGAGATCTTAATTGGATAATGTTTCTAGGTGCCCCCATATCCATGATGGCTTTAACCTTTGTTGGGTCTACTTCTATCCCTTTGGATGAAATAACATAACCTAGCAATTTTCCTGATTGAACTCCAAAGGAACACTTTCTTGGATTTAATATTACTTTAATTTTTTCTAATCTTGTGAAGATTTTATCAAGAATTGGTATATGTTCCTCCCTTGAAAATTTTTTTTCCAAAATATCATCCACATAGTCTTCCATAAATGTACAAATCATGTTGTGGAAAATAGTTGTCCTAGCTCTTTGGTAAATAGCTCCATCATTTTTTAGACCAAAAGGGCATCATATTCCAACAAAATGTTCCTCGTATACATGTTAAAGTAGTCTTGTCTTGGTCCTCAAGTGCTATCTTTATTTGATTATATCCACTAAATCCATCCATAAGTGAAAACATTGAATGTCTTGTTGTGAGATCCACTATTGTGTCAATATTTGGAAGAGGGAAATCATCCTTGGGACATGCCTTGTTCAAATCTTAGAAATTTGTGCAAACTCTTATGATTTAGTCTAGTTTTGAAACTAGTACTATATTGGAGATCCATTCTGCATAGGCAATTGGTCTAATGAATCTCGTATCCAAGAGCTTCTTCAATTCTTATTTAACTAGCAAAGCTATGTGTGGATGCATTTTTCTCAATTTCTATTCGACAAGTTTGACTCCTAGAGCTATATTCAAATGATGCATTATCAAATCTGGATCTAAGCTTAGCATGTTAGCATATGACCATGAAAAATTAATCTCTCTTTCTTTGAAAAATTCAATAAATTGCTACCTGTCTTCCTTAAATAATGATGTTTCTAGGTTGATGATCTTAGGCTTTTCTTTGGTTCCAATGTTCACTTTTTCGATAGGTTCAATCAATATAGTTTATCTCTCTTCATAATGATCAGTTAAAGTGTCAAGATTCTCATCCTTAGGTGCCTCAATTGGGTTTTCACGACTGGATGCATCTTTTATTTTTACTTTTTCATGATCTAGTACTGTCACATAGTGGTTTTTACCACTAGATCCTTAATTTTTCTTTTTATTTCATTTAATTTTTTTACTAGGAAGCTTGACACTTTCCCCATTTTCTACCTCTTGACATGAATCTTAAATGGAAGATGTTTCAACTACATGTAGGTACATGGTAAGGGAATGGTCATTCAGAAAGGAGTCTATCTCATTTGGCTCATTTTGATCCCAATCAATAATTTTAGGATGGATAAGAGGTAAAGGATCATTTGGGGGATTTAGGTTAATGGTAGTTAATATCCTAACTTCAATGTAATTTGTTTCATACATTTTATCATCAAGATCATGACATGTTCTTACTCAAGATTCTCCATAGAGTTCATATCTATTCCCTCATCACTAGAGTTATCTTGGGTTTCTTGTAGATAAAAATCTTGTAGGTTAAACCTAGAGCTAGATCTCCCTAAGAATGATGGTACATAAGGCTCTCCTATCTATTCTTGACTTTTCCTTGGCATTTCCTTTGATGTATATGTATAATAATGGATAAGATCAATTTATTTTTCATGGCATGACTCTTCAGATAGGGAATCTCATTCCCACTTTGCTTAATCATTATCACTTAAGGATTTAACCTTTTCTATTTGTTCATATATATGAGGAATTTTATCTTTATTTGGTTCTTGTTCATGATAACCTAATCCATTTTTCTATTGGCTAGACCTCTGAGTAGTTTGTATGGGTTTTAACAATCCTTCTTTTCTCTTACCAATAGGACCTTTTCCTTGATAACCCATTTTTTCATTATTTGAAAATATTTCCCATATTGATGTGTGGGAATAATAATGTGTTGAACCCTTTGATTTGACTCATCTTCAACTTTGTATATCCAACTTAGAATTTAATTATCATCTTCTATCTCCATTGATGTACTAGCCCTTAAAAAATTTTCATTGTATTTTTGAGGAAGTAAAGTAGATGGTTTTCCATGCGACTTGGGAGAAATAGGTAAGTCTACCATAAATAGGTAATATTATCCTACCCCTTTGTGATAAAGTTTGAATTTCTTTTCAAAGTCTTTCATTAAGGTATCCATCTTTTGAACATGTGTTTCCTTTTTCTTTTCCTTTTTTCGAGTTTTGAACATTTTAGTTCTTTTTCACCTTGATTAGAAACACTTGCACTAGAGTATTTAAAATTTCCTTCATTTGAAATTAAGAGGCCCACTTTCTCTTTGCCTTTCTTTGATGTGGATGAACTGGCCTCTTCACCATTTGAACTAGTGAGATCTTATTTTTATTTCTCTTTTTCCTTATCTTGGCAAGTCAACCTTATACTAGGAATTTCTTCATTAGGTTGTCCTTGAGATGAATTTGATGTGGAATCCTAACTATTATGGAGTATCAAAGAATTATTAATTGGCTTAACATTATTACAATATTGAAATGGATTAAGATCTCCACTAATTGTTATTTATTGTCCATGATAAGGAAACTTTACATGTTGATGATAAGTGGAAGGTAGGGCTTGCATTTCATGTATACATGTCCTACCCAAAAAAATATTTTAGTTCAACTTAAGGTCTAGTACTTGGAAAACTATCCCCTTTTCAATGGGTCCAATACAAATTGGTAGAATGGACATGCCTTTGGAGGATCTCTCTTCATCATCATAGGCTTTAATTGTTATTTTTCTCTTTGGATCCATGACATTTTTAGAATAATCCAATTCTTTAACAAGGTTTAGAGTTCATATGTTTAAACCAGCACATCTATCTATCAAGTCTCTTTTGACCCTATGTTTGTGGATCGGGACTTTAATATGTAAGGGTAGATTTTGAGGATGATTCAAAGACATATCATTTATTTCATAAAAGGATAAGAAATGAGGGGCAATAAGGTGACCAACCATATTTTGAAAATTGTATCTCATCCAAAATTTTAGGTACTATCATATAAACTAAGGCCTTTTCCAAAATTTATTTGTGGGATGGTGAAAGTTTTAACAAATCCAATATTGAAATTTGAGCTAGAGTCTTTTGAAGTTGGTCTACTAATTTGTATTGTTTTGAGGGGGTTAAGGAAAAAAAATTGAGTTAATCTTGTTGGTTTCCCCTTGTAGGGTGACCTTTGAGGCTTTCCCCCTAGTTACAACATTAGAGGATTATTTTCTTTGTTTGTATTTTATCACTGTGACATTAATAGTGTTCCCAAAATCAGATATAGAGTTTACTGTTGTCATAAGTGTGGGAAAATTTCACTTTCTCACTACCCCTCTTATTGTTTTGATTAACATTATAAGATTCACCCTTTTCATGGTTTATAAATGGTGTTTTTAAAGTTGTGTGATATTCATTGTTCTTGGGCCCATCCACTTCAATGGTACCATCATCAATAAGGTCTTACATAACATGTTTAAACTTCATAAAATTGTTAGTTATATGTGCCTTATTTTGATGATAAGCACAATGATGAGAATCAGTCCACCATGATGGTTTAACTTGAGGTTCATATTGTAATGCCCCGCTAGCGAACCCAAGAGAGATTAACCTAGAACATGATACTACGTTTGATGGATATTTTTTTTTTATAAAAATTTACATAACAAGATAAACATTAATGTGGAAACAATAACCATTTACTCACATTAACAAAACTCAAGGTTCCCACAACGTAGAATTACGTAGGAATAGAACTCATCTAAATAACCATAACAAAAGATTCTATATCATAGATATAACAAATACATCTTACATCAATAATTACAATCCTCGTGGACAACCATGAAACCTACATAAACTCACATCCACTGCACATGTTTCAAGGTATGTAGTAATCACTCTAACAATAATAGTATAATATCTAGATTAGGTATCACATGTGATACTCTAATACAAGATTACAATAAATGAAGATAAGAACAATTCCACCAATGAATAATCATAAAGAACCCAACTACAAAAGAACCATCAAGCACTGGAATAAGGATGTTGAATCTCAAATGGTAAAGAATCACTACCACCTGTCCATGTGGATCTACAAAGGTCCACCCCACCATGCTGAGGAGATAACAATAGACCCACTTAGATAACCAATACCAAATAAAGATGAAACCACTAAGAAAGGGGATCCTGAAAGCTCTCTAGCTCCAGGTGTACAAAAGATAATGATAGGTAAGACTCAGTAATCTAGAGGCAACTAACATATGTAGGATAACTAGACTATGTATAGGAAGGTGTCATCATGTACGTCTAACCCTTAAGTTTCATCCTGGCAGTCTCTCTGGACCCTAGCACTCAAGTGACCATACATGGTATCAATGACCTCTCATACAGACAAATCCATTAACTATGCCAGACACACACCCCTCAAGTTAGCAAGCATCATCTCATCCTCCATCTTAGTCTATACTAGCACTCAAGCATGGGTGAGGAAACACATCTTATTAAGTTCATTTTAATACCTCTCAATGACATATTAGGTTATCACTTGATTAAGATTACTTACAATAAGTGATCCTGGCAGCCACTTGTAGACCCTGACACTTATTGCAAGCCACCCCCTACTACACATTTAGGTAACCTACCCTACTCTCATAGATCCCACATAGATCTAATATAGGTATACAACCAGGTAATCCCAAATCCAGTATCATACCGAAGAACCAAAAATGAATACAAGATACCCATTTACAAAATACAGTATAACATGAGCCTACATGGTCAATTTAGGTTGATAAAGCATAATACACACACACACCATATCATAAGATAGAAAACATGTCTATAAGACTCATACCCCAGCCTTTGTATCCCTCCTAGGTCATCTAATGCCCCATTGACACATTTAAGAAAAAGAAAACACTCAACGATGAATATACCATTAACATCATAAAGAACTGAAAATGAACCAATATGTCTTTAAGTTCAACAACGAACGTAAATAAATTCCATATACATAAATGTTTAACCACTAAGAGAATCAAATTTCATAAATCACTAAAATAATGCTAATATAAAAAATGCTCTCCAAAGTTTCTAATAGTTTCAATTTGATAAAAATGCCCATTTATAATAAATACGTAAAACATTTCCAATTAACTATCTGATTTACCAGAGATCATATTTAGGGTTAAAGTCTGTTTCCTTAAATCTATAGTTTCAAAATGATATTAAATACACATCAATCCTAATGTTAATACCAATTAAAGATATATATATATATATATATATATATATATATATATATATATATATATATATATATATATATATATATATATATATATATATATATATATATATATATATACACACACACACACACTATATACTATATTTAAAAATAAACATGAAATTAAATTAATCTAATTATATTTTAACAAATAATAAAATGTCTTATATAAATTAATTTAATCAAATATAATTACTTACTAACCATATAGTTACTTATAAAAAAGAAATCCATTTATAAAGTTTAATTTTAAATTTTCATTTAAATTTTTTTATCAAATAAAATTTAATTTAAAATTAAACAAAATAATAATAATAAATTAACAAATTGAAAAAGTGGGAGGGGGGCGGGGGAGGGGGATGAGCCCACACCCCCAAGTTGTATCGCACGGCAGCAGAGGCTTCGTGCAGCAATCTGTTGTCGCATGGTAGCAGAGGCTCTGTGTGGTAGTCCGTTGTCACACGACAGTAGTGACTGCTGCTACAGCAGCTTGCTATCGTAGGAGGCAAGTCATGTTGCCATGACAACCCACTTGTCATGGGTGGGGTTAAAACCCCCTCCCTCAAAAAACTAAATTTTAATATAATATAATTTTATAAAAAAAAATTTCGTTAACAAATAATTAGATATAGTTTATTATTATTATTTTATTTTATTTTCTCTTCTTTGTCCTTTTCTGGGTTTTACTTTTTTTTTACTATGTTTTCTTTTCCAGAGAATGAATTTTTTACCCAAAATGCATTTTTCAACCACAAAAATTGATTTTCTAAGAGATCTATAGTGAATTTTTCTACGAAATTTTGACAGCATAACCCTACTATGCCAAGTCTCAATAAAACCTAAAAATAATAGATCTAAGGGTTTTCTAAATACCCAAAACCATAGAAACTTCAAACAATATCTATTAAGATAAAATGAAATTACTCAAACACAAGAACACCAATTATTTGCAATATAGAAACTAAAAAAGGGGGTTTTCAAACCCTACCTTAGATCCAATGCAAAATTTTGAAAATGAAGCCCTTGAAGAATGTAGAAACATGAATCTTCCAAGAATGGATCCAACCAATAGATTTGAAACCACGTAAATTTCAAGCACAAGAATCTAGAAAAACATACAAAGCTTTCAACACAACATGCAACCAAAAACATCCAAATCCTCCAAAATGGATCCAACCAATAGATTTGAAACCACGTAGATTCCAAGCACAAGAATCCAGAAAAACACACAAAGCTTTCAACACAACATGCAACCACAAACACCCAAATCCTCCAAAATGTCATAAACACCAAGCTCTCCAAAAATTCTCCAAAATCTGTTCAATTCCAAAATGAATGAACAATTCCCCCTAAAAAGATTCAATTTCCCCCTTTCATGCAAACCCTAATGACAACACACCAATCAATCCCTAAAGCAACTCAACTCAAAATTGAAAGAAAATCCTAATTAAATAAATAAAATATTTTTTAATTGCACAACTCAACTTTGACTCCTTAAAACAAGTTGTTATTTTTTTGAATTCAAATTACTTTTTCAACAATATTAATGCACATGTAATTAATTAAATAATAGATTAAATATTTAAAGCATAATTAAACCACACAATTAAATATTTAATTATTTAATAAGGTATAAAAGCATATTTAACTCTAATTTCAATTAAATAATTCATTAAATCCAAATATTTAAATATTTGAATTTTAATTAATTTTCTCAAATAAACATAGGAACATAATTAATATTCAATTTCAACTATAATCATTAAATCAATAATCACAAAAAATCACTCACTTATGAAATCAATCAACTGAGACCAAACAAAGCAAAACCAAACATGCTCAAGAAAGGGATCCATGAATTCACGTCAACTAGACGAATCCAAGTAGGGTAGTCAAACTGATACTCATCCAATCTTAGGACAAATAGGCTTAGGTTAGGGTTTCAGGTATGACTATTACCTCCCCTCTTTACCATTGAGATGAATATTTATGGGAACGCTCACTCCTTCTAATTCAAGGAAGATGATGCCCTATACTTGCAAACCTGACATCACAAGAACAAGCATGTACATCCAATATAAATATAGCAGACAATGATAGGGTTCGATCGAACGTGTGGATCTCGCCAAAGCAAGTAACTACATCTCTGTCCTCTACAACAACAAACATGAAAAATGGGTACACACACATGATAACCATACACATGCAAGTATGGGGTCAGTAACATCATAAATCATTATAAGCATAAAACATCACATCATGGTAATATCATCATCTAACTATGCAATCACATGATAAACATATAACAATCACAATCCAGAATCATCACCCATTGAAACAATAATTGCTCACATGAAAGGTAGCCTAAAATAATTTGGCCAATCAACTGAAATAATAGCCTAAAAGAGTACGACAACTAGAACTGAAAGCAAACTATGAGTGGGTACTACATCCACCCCCCCTAGGATTAGGCTTACTCCTAGAAGCCTATAAACAAATAGGGATATAACTCTTGAAATCTTTATGCGTCCTCCCAAGTCATCATTGACTCATCATTTGGGTCCCATTGGACCCTTACCTAGTTGATGGTTCGACCCCTGAGAATCAAATATCATTGCTAAATAATAGGAATGGGCTCCAAATCCAGCTGCCCGTCCTCTACCTGTAAAGCATTCCAATGAAGAACATGCACAATATCTGGAATATAGCATCTAAGAATATAAACATGGAAAACATCATGAACGCGAGATAGGCTAGGCGGCAAAGAAAGAAAGTAAGCAACTGGTCCTATCCTCTCTAGGATCTCAAAAGGCCCAACAAAGTGAGGTGCCAACTTCAAACCCTTTCCGTAATAGATCAGACTCTTCCATGGGTGCACTCTCAAAAACACTCTATCTCCAACTGCAAATTGCCTATCCACCCTGTGAGCATCTGCATACTTCTTCTATCTATCCTTTGTAATGACCAAATGCTCACGAATACATACTACCTGCTACTCCATATCTCAAAGCATCTATGGACCAAGAAGAATGTGGTCCTCCAATATGTCCCAACTCAAAGGTGTACAACAAGGATGGTCATACAAAGCATGGAAAGGTGACATGCCAATGGAGATGTGATAACCATTGTTATATGCAAACTCAACTAAATACAAATAGTCCTCCCAAAGAGTATGTTTCTCCATGACATACATCCTCAACATGTCCTCAAGCACCTGATTAACCCGCTCTATCTGTCCATCAGTCTCAGGATGGTACGCTGAACTAAAATTTAGCTAAGCACGAAGATCATGTTGTAGTGAAGTCCAAAATGCAAAAGTAAACATAGGATCTTGATCTGAGATAATCCTGCAAGGAATACCATGAAGTCTCACAATATCCTACATAAAGACTTTGGCTATAGAAGTCGTTGTATAGGATGATCTCATAGGGGAGAAATGTGCTACCTCATTCAACCGATCAACAGTCACCATGATAGCATCATGTCTACGAGAAGTAAAAGGAAAACCAACAATTAAATTCATCAAAATGATATCCCACTTCCAAGATGGAATGAGATTTAGTTGTAAAAGTCCTACTAGATGTTGATGTTCTGCCTTAACCCTCTAACATTCTAAGTATTTAACCACAAAATCTGCAATGTCATGCTTTATACTAGACCAATGGTAGAGCTGTCAAAGGTCTTCATGCATCTTCTTGACACTAGGATGTGTCGAAAGGGTGCACAATGATCCTCTAATAGGACTAATGTACACATATCATCTAATGGTGGTACATAAATCTAGCTCATATGTCATAAAAGACCATCTGACTCCATGACAAAACCTGAGAATCTACCCTCCAAGGGTCCTTCTGATTCAATCTTTGACTTCACCTCCTGATACAAAGTATCTCTAGGAAGTGATTGGAGAATCTTACTCTGCAAGTCCACACTGAGAGTCAATGCTAGAATAGCCTTCCTCTTACAAATCAACGTATCAGTTACTACATTTTCCTTTCCCTAAATATACTTGATCTCAAAGTCATATTCATAAAGAAACTCCATCCTCCTTCTCTATCTAGCATTCAGATTAGGCTGAGTAAAGATGTACTGAAGACTGTGATGATCATTGTGTAGCTCAAACCGATACCCTAATAAGAAATGTTTCCATCAGACCAAAGCATGAATCACTACTGCCAAATCAAGATCATGTGTAGGATAGTTCATCTTGTGATCCTTGAGTTTGTGAGACTCATACACAATCGCACGTCCCTCTTGCATAAGGACTACTCCAATTCCCTCTAATGAAGTGTCAGCACAAATAATGAAATCACCAATTGGATCAGGCACTACTAAGATAGGTGCATTAGTCAAACACCCCTTAAGGTTCTGAAAATCCTCCTCACACTTCTCTATCCAAAAAAACTTCTTCCCTTTCCTCTAAAGTGAGGTGATAGGATAAGCAACTCTAGAGAAGTTCTTAACAAACCTCCGGTAATATCCATCTAACCCCATGAAGTTACGAACCTTAGACACATTAGTGGGTGCTAGCCACTCCACAATTGCCTCTATTTTTGAAGGATCTACTGAGATACCTTCACCTAAGATCACATGCCCTAGATACTAAACCTCTAACCGAAAGAAATCACACTTCATCAAATTGGCATAAAGTTGATTATCTCTCAAACACTGCAATACATGTCGAAGATGCTCTTCATTCTCTTATATGGATCTAGAATATATCAGTATATCATCCAAGAAGACCAAGACAAAATGATCCAGATACTTATGAAAAACCCCATTCATCAAGCTCATGAAAAATGATGGAGCATTCATCAAGCCAAATAGTACCACTATAAACTCATAGTATCCATAACGTGTACAAAAAGTAGTCTTATGGATATCTGCATCATGAATCCGCAACTGGTGATACCCTGACTTCAAGTAAATCTTAGAGAGAACTTTGGATCCCTTTATTTGATCAAAAAGATCATCGATCCTTGGCAAAGAATACCTATTCTTGATCATTACCTTGTTTAGCTATCTATAATCAATGCACAAGTGTAATGATCTATCCTTCTTCTTAACAAAGAGGACTAGTGCTCCCCAAGGAGACACACTAAGTCTGATACTTCTCTTTGCCAACAACTCCTCTAACTGAAGCTTCAAATCACTCAATTCATGAGTAGCCAATCCATAAGGAGATCTAAAAATAGGCTCATCTCTTGGAACAAGCTCAATTTGGAAATCTATGTCACACTTCGATGGCATACCTAGGATCTCCTTCGAAAAGATGTCAATGAACTCCTACAAAATGGGATGATCAAGGGTCGTATCTTCACTCTCCACTTCATCTATCTCATTCATAGTTACCACAAACATCTAGAAACCCTTATGCATACAATGCTTAAGTTGCATGGCGGATATCATCTAAAGAGATAAAGAGTGTGGAATTTCCACAATCTGAAAATCCTTGCCCACATCATCCTTGCAATCAATATTCTTTCACCTACAATCAATATTAGCCCCGTGAGCTCCCAACCAATCCATTCCCAATACAACCCCATATGATCCTAAGGGAATCACATGGAGATCAACTGAGGTAATGAATTTACCTAAGTTCAACTCACACTTATGGACCAAAGAACCTATAGCTACTTTAGCCCTAGAAGCTAACTCCACTTGCCAACTACTATCCTACTTCACAGCAACTAGCCCACATCACTCAGCTATAATAGGAGATATAAATGAATTAGTATCTCTGGAATCAAATAAGGTAGAGATAGATGTACCTTAAATAGTGCCTGAAGTCTCTACCATTGTCCCCTGGTGATTTGCCTGACGATGATCTAAAGCTACAAACACTTTGTGAGAATGTCCCACATCTCCCACTATAGGCTCTGAAGCTGAATACTGAGGAGCATGCTAAGGAAAATTCATTACAATATGCCCAAACTTCAAACATGTGAAACATCTAGTACCTCTGGTATTGCCTCTCCCAACAGAAGGCACACTCGACTACTAAAAACTATCTCTACTGACACTCTACTGAGCACTCTGAGCAAGCTGATTAGACTGATTATGCCTAAAGCAGTGACCATTACAAAAGCTCTTAGAATGAGAGCCATTGCTCTGAGTTATAGGAGGAGGTTTCTTCTTCTACTGTTGGTTCTGGTTACCTCTGAAGAAGTTAGGTGGCTTCTTGAAGTTTCTAGTTCCATGTGACTGGTTACCTTTGTACCTTGAACCTGATGCACCACCTGTTTGAGCACCCAAATGTCTACCATGACCCAAGGCTAAATTTACCTCTACAAGAGTGGCCTTGATGACTGCTTCCTTGAGGGTCTTAGGCTCAAAGAGCTTGACTTCCCCAACAATGCAAGCATTAAGCCCTCTAACAAAGTGTTGAATCGGAAGAGTTGTATCCTATCCAAAACCAGCATACTACTTGAGCTCAAAGAATTAACACTTATACTCTTCCACTGTCATGGTCAACTTCCTCAAGTTATGGAAATCATCTGCTCATTGCCACCTCCATTAATCTGAAAGGAAGTGCTCTTGGAAATTCTCAAGGAACAAATCCCAAGTCACTGTCTCCATCTGAAGCCCTAACTTCTCCTCTTCCATCTTCCACCACACAGTAGCAAAATTAGACTCTACCACGACCTCGAGAAGATCTAGTCATAGGCATGATTCTTGAAACATTCAAAGATCCAAACAACATCTCACAACATAGCTTGAAAGAAAATCAAAAGATTATATAACTACAAGGCAATAGTCTGAAAGCAATAAGGTTGTATGTCTATGTTTAGTTTCAAGTTAAAACTATACAGAACCTAATGAGAGTACATTAACCCAGAGTTCCTAGTGTAGAAAATTTTCTATGATACCAAATGTAACGCCCCACCGGAGATCCCAAGAGAGATTAACTAGGAACATGATACTAAGTTTGATAAAAAAATAAAAAATCTAAAATTCTACATAACAAGATAAACATTAATGCGGAAGCAATAACCATTTACTCACATTAACACAACAACCAACATAGATTACAAAAATCAAGGGTCCCATGACGTAGAATTATGTAAGAATAGAACTCATCTAAATAACCATAACAAAAGATTCCATATCATAGATATGACAAATAAATCTTACATCAATAATTACAATCCTCATGGACAACCATGAAACCTACATAAACTCACATCCAATACACATGTCACAGGGTATGTAGTAATCACTCTAATAATAATAGTACAATATCTAGATTAGGTATCACATGCAATACTCTAATACAATATTACAATAAATAAAGATAAGAAAAATTCCATGAATGAAGAATCATGAAGAACCCAACTACAGAAGAACCATCAAGCACTAGAACAAGGATGTTGAATCTCAAATGGTAAAGAATCACTACCACCCATCCATGTGGATCCACAAAGGTCCACCCCACTGTGCTAAGGAGATAACAATAGACCCAACTTGGATAACCAATACCAAAGAAAGATGAAACCACTAAGCAAGGGGATCCTGAAAGCTCTCTAACTCCAGGTGTACAAAAGATAGTGATAGGTAAGACTCACTAATCCGGAGGCAACTGACATATGTAGGATAACTAAACTATGTATAGGAAGGTGTCATCATGTATGTCTAACCCTTAAGTTTCATCCTGGAAATCTCTATGGACCCTGACACTCAAGTGGTCATACATGGTATTAATGACCTCTCATATAGATAAATCCATTAACTATGCCAGACACACACCCCTCAAAGTGGCAAGAATCATCTCATCCTGTATCTTAGTCTATACTAGCACTCAAGCATGGGTGAGGAAACACATCTTATTAAGTTCATTTTAATACCTCTCAATGACATATTAGGTTATCACTTGATTAAGATTACTTACAATAAGTGATCCTGACAGCCACTTGTGGGCCCCGATGCTTATTACAAGCCACCTCCTACTACACATTTAGGTAACCTACCCTACGCTCATAGATACCACATAGATCTAACATAGGTATACAACCAGGTAATCCCAAATCTAGTATCATACCGAAGAACCAAAAATGAATACAAGATACCCATGTACAAAATACAGTATAACATGAGCCTACATGGTCAATTTAGGTCGATAAAGCATAATACACACACACACCATATCATAAGATAGAAAACATGTCTATAAGACTCATACCCCAACCTTTGTATCCCTCCTAGGTCATCTAATGCCCCATTGACACATTTAAGAAAAAGAAAACACTCAAAGATGAATATACCATTAACATCATAAAGAATTGAAAATGAACCAATATGCCTTTAAGTTCAACAATGAACATAAATAAATTCCATATACAAAAACGTTTAACCACTAAGAGAATCAGATTCTATAAATCACTAAAACAATGCTAATATAAAAAATGCTCTCCAAAGTCTCTAATAGTTTCAATTTGATAAAAACACCCATTTACAATAAATACATAAAACATTTATCCAATTAACTATCTAATTTACTAGATATCACATTTAGGGTTAAAGTCTATTTCCTTAAATCTATAGTTTCAAAAAGCTATTAAATGCACATCAATCTCGATGTTAATACCAATTAAAGATAAACATATTTAATGTGTGTGTGTGTGTGTGTACTATATTTTAAAATAAACATGAAATTAAATTAATCTAACTGTATTTTAACAAATAATAAAATCTCTTGTATAAATGAATTTAATCAAATATAATTACTTACTAACCATATAATTACTTATAAAAAAGAAATCCATTTATAAAGTTTAATTGCAAATTTTAATTTAAAAAATTTTATCAAATAAAATTTAATTTAAAAATAAAATAAAATAATAACAAATTGAAAAGGTGGGGGGGGGGGGGGGATGAGCCCGCACCCCCATGTTGCCCATGCGGCAGCCCTTCTATTGCACGACAACAAAGGCTCCCTGTGGCAATCTGTTGCTGCACGATAGCAGTGAATGCTGCTATGGCAGCTTGCGGCTGTAGGTGGCAAGTCCTGCTGCCACAACAACCCACTTGCCCCAGGTGGGGTTAAAACCCCCACCCCCAAAAAAATAAATTTTAATATAATATAAAAAAAAAAATCATTAACAAATAAATGGATATAGTTTATTATTATTATTTTATTTTATTTTCTCTTCTTTGTCCTTTTCTAGGTTTTACTTTTTTTTTTACTGTGTTTTTTTTCCAAAGAATGAATTTTTTACCTAGAATGCATTTTTCAACCACAAAAATTGATTTTCTTCCATAAAACAAATTATTTTTCCAAGACACAATAGTTGGACTATACTCTAGTTTATTTTTTTTATTTTCTAGGAGATCTATAGTGAATTTTTCTACAAAAATTTGACAGCATAACCCTACTATGCCAAGTCTCAATAAAACTTAAAAATAATAGATCTAAGGGTTTTCTAAATACCCAAAATCATAGAAACTCCAAAGAACATCTACTAAGATAAAATGAAATTACTCAAACACAAGAACACCAATTATTTGCAATACAAAAATTAACAAAAGGGTTTTCAAACCCTACCTTGGATCCAATGCAAAATTCTGAAAATGAAGCCCATGAAGAATGTAGAAACCTGAATCCTCCAAGAATGGATTCAACTAATAGATCTAAAACCATGTAGATTCCAAGCATAAAAATCCAGAAAAACACACAAAGCTTTCAACACAACATGCAACCACAAACACTCAAATCCTCCAAAATGCCAAAAATACCAAGCTCTCCAAAAATCCTCCAAAACCTATTCAATTCCAAAATGAGTGAACAATTCCCCCTAAAGAGATTCAATTTCCTCCTTTCATGCAAACCCTAATGACAACACACCAGTCAATCCCTAAAACAACTCAACTCAAAATTGAAAGAAAAACCTAATTAAATAAATAAAATTTCTTTTAATTACACAACTCAACTTTGACTCCTTAAAACAAGTTATTTTTTTGAATTCAAATTATTTTTTCAACAATATTAATGCACATGTAATTAATTAAATAATATATTAAATATTTCAAGTACAATTAAACCACGCAATTAATATTTAATTATTTAATAATGCATAAAAGTATATTTAACTCTAATTTTAATTAAATAATTAATTAAATCCAAATATTCAAATATTTGAATTTTAATTAATTTTCTCAAATAAACATAGGAACATAATTAATATTCAATTTCAACTATAATCATTAAATCAATAATCACATAAAATCACTTACCTATGAAATCAATCAATTGAGACCAAACAAAGAAAAACCAAACATGCTCAAGAAAGGGATCCATGAATTCACGTCAACTAGATGAATTCGGGTAGGGTAGTCAAACTGATACTTATCCAATCTTATGACAAATAGGCTTAGGTTAGGGTTTTGGGTCTAACTGTTAACTCCCCTCTTTACCATTGAGATGAATATTTATGGGCGCGCTCACTCCTTCCAATTCAAGGAAGATGATGTCATGTACCTACAAACCTGACATCACAAGAACAAGCATGTACATCTAATATAAATATAGTAGAAAATGATAGGGTTCAGTCAAATATGTGGATCTCGCCAAGGCAAGTAACTACGTCTTCGTCATCTACCACAACAAACATGCGAAATAGGTACACACACATGATAACCATACACATGCAAGTATGGGGTCAGTAACATCATAAACCATTATAAGCATAAAACATCACATCATGATAATATCATCATCTAACTATGCAATCACATGATAAACATATAACAATCATAATCCAGAATCATCACCCACTGAAACAATAACTACTCACATGAAAGGTAGCCTAAAAGAATTCGGCCAATCAACTAAAATAATAGCCTAAAAGAGTACGACAACTAAAACTGAAAGCAAACTATGAGTGGGTACTACACATATGGTCTAGACTCGGCTAAAGTAATGTTTTTATTTGCAAGGAGAGTCTTCAAGGCTGTCTCAAGGGGTTCACCCAGTAGGGTGAATTTCATTCTTGGTGGATTGGTTTGAGGTATGTATGATTATTTAAATTGATTGTTACCTTGATAATTGTTGTTATTTAAATGTGTGTTGTTTGAAGATTTGATATTTTTAGCTTGATTATTAAAACCACTAGTAAGATTGAATGGTTTGGGTTTGATGTTGTTAGCTTCTACCACTTCATCATTCATTAGGTTCTTGTCGGTATTCTTCAACCAAAACTTAGGTATCATTGTTGTTATCGGTTGATGAGTTGTTGTTAGAAGTGTAATTGTTTGAAAACCCCTTGTTGTCTTTGTATAGCTTCGGTTTACTCTTCTTTACTAAAGAATCTTCAATTTTAATCCCATTTTGAATCATTTTATTAAAGGTTAGCAGATATTTTAGTTGTATCCTAAAATTCATCTCATTGTCAAGTTATTGATGAATATATCCCTTTTTTCCTTTTTTGGTACAATTCTAGGATATTTGTCAAAGATCCTTCTCCAACATTGTAAGAAATCTAAAAAGGATTTCCCACTCCTTTTTTTTAGTATTGAATATATCTAACATGGTTACTTCATGTTCAATATTGTATGAGTATTGGGTAACAAAATTGGAAATTAATTCTTCAAAGGATTTAATGTCGGTTGGAAACTTAGAAAACCATTCCATAGCTTATCCCCCTAAACTCCCAGGGATTAACCTCATTAGATAGGTAGGTTCATGAATAAATTCCATGCTCAATGTGCAAAATTCTCTCACATGATCTTGAGGATCAAAAGCACCCAAATATTTATCATATTTTGTAATTTGAATGTTTGATGGGAATGGTATTATTATAGTCATACAATAACTTGACAATGAGATGAATTTTATGATATGTCATGTTTTATTTTAGCACCTTTTTGTGCTAAGGATTTGAAAAATCCCTCCTTATCCAGGTCTAACAGTTTCTCCATCATTTTGGTGAAATGAGGATTTTGCAATGCTTCTTCCATTTTTTCCTTGATTATTTCCTCTTGGTTTTGATCATTTCCTCTTGGTTTTGATCAATTGTTATATTCTCATCATTACCTGAAGACCAATCATTCTCCCATTTAGGCATATTGGAAGATTATTCTTGTTCTTTTTGAAAATTTATTGAATTTGGAAATGTAATTTGTGATTCTTCTTCAATTGTTTGTGTTTCAATGATATTGGAACGTGTTTGAAATTGAATTTATCTTTTATTTATTATCTCTTCTATAAAAAAATCCCTTTAGAATTGTATGTGTACTTATAATCCCTTGTTCTCATCGACATAACCTTGTGATTCTCCTTTATTTAAGGTTTTGAATTTCAATTTGAGGTTTTTTATACAATAAAGAGGTTTGAAAAATTCAATGTTTTTGATGATTTTAGTTTGAATACTTATCTTTAATAGATTATTTCTTCTAATATTTTGGATCATAAAATGTAACAAGCACAAGAAAAAATATTTTTTTCACCTCTAAAATCTTATACAAAAAGTGTATGTTCTCTGATGTTTTAACAAGGCCTTCACATGAAAACACTTCAAGAAATTTACATAAGGTCAATTTTGGATTAACATGGATGAATAGGTAGGCTTACCAAGATTTAATCAAGATTTTGTTTCAAAGAGCTTTTCTTTTCTCTCTCTCTTTTACGAGAGCTTCTCACTACATGCTAGGAAGGTTTTGCACAATCCATAAGGACTAATAGAATAAGATATTATACATTTCTCTTTGTCCTTCACCCCATTAAGGATGATGATTTTTATATTATAGTGGGTCAAATAACCATGGCTAAAGTGGTTTGTATCCCACTTTGAGTTGTCCATCTCACTGGCCTCATTAAGGCATGTTCTCGAAAGGTGAGCCATCTAAGGTTCAAAATCAAATGCACTATTCAAAGCAATAATGAGATAAAAGATAGGTCTAGGAGTTTGATCACCCTAAGAAGGATGAGAGAATATCCCTATTACCTTTTAGCCTCCAAACACAGTAGACAATTTTTGTTCATTCCCAATCCTTTGATCACCTTAAAAGGTGAGAGCATAGGTCTAATACCTTTTGTTCACAAACAATGAGGATTTTCAATTTTTGTTTTTGTTCATTACTTGACCTTTCTTTCTGTTGACAAATCTGACATCTTTGGCATTTTGATCACCTTAAAAGGTGAGAGAATAGGCCTAATACCGTCATTTACAAACAATAATAGGTCCTTTTACTTAGTATAGATTTTGAAATTTAAACTTGCCACAATTTAAGCAAATGACTTGAAAATAAAGGACTTAGGAACACACCTTATTCAAAGCTATTATGCCCATTTTTATTTTATTTTTATTTTTTACATACCTTGGCAATTGATCCAACTCCTTAGCATCCCCTTCACAAACATTAGTTCCACATCACATAAGAAAAGTGAGGAAATCCAAAGTATATTGTGAATTTTTGAATTTTTTTGAAAGGAGAAGCATAATGATCAAGCATTGGAAGATTATAATGAATTTGATAAACATTAATGATTTTTATGTAATGATCAAATGCCTTAGCCTCTTTATCTAAATTTGCAATAACATTTTCATTATGAATACTTCTTGCATACTTATTTAGCCTCAATTCTTCCTTTTCCTTGTAGTAATCAGGTGATCTATAGGCTAGCTTTTGGACTTTCCTATGTTTTTCCATCTGCAATCATTTTTTTTTGAAAAAAGTTAGCTTTGTAAAATTTAAATTTTCAAAAACCAAACTACAGGTGTTATTTTAAAATGGACAAGCACTAAACTTTTCAGACTACATGCTAAAATTTTACTGCTACACACCACTCTTTTACTTATAAGTTCTAAACTCTGAATTGGTAGCAAAAAAATTGTAAGCGCTATAAATTAAAACTGCACACACTGTAAGAATGTTAGATAATAGAAGAATCATTGTAGGTGCTAAAACAAAAGTGCATAGGCATAGTTATTGTAGGTGCTAAAAAAATCTTTCTGAGCCTTGAAGTAATTTTGTTGATAGGCACTGAATTACTATGTATAAGCACTAATATTTTTTGTATAGGCACTACAATTTTATTCACACACATTCTTGTACCTGCAAAAAGTAAATCTGCATCCAAAGTTTAATTAAAAGCACATGAAAATGTTAGATTGTGTCCTTATCCCCACGTTGGGTTCCATTTTGTGTATTCAAAATACCTTCATAGGATTAGTTTGATCAAATAACAACTCAAAATACAAAGATCTATCCTAATTAAAAACTTTGAATTGAGAAGATCAATAAGCATCTTATGGATCTCTAACTAAGAAGACTTAAGTCATGCTCTTAGCTATGTAGGCAATCCTAAAGTGACAATTCTTAGAATGAGAGTGAAAATGATGAATGAAAGCTAAGCTAAAATGCCACTACAATGCAAATTAATCCAAATACCCTAATCTAAATGCTCAATTAGATCACAGTTCTCCATTATTATGATGCAATTCTAAGATATGAAACTCAAAATGAACTTAATTATGCTAAATGCTAATGCAATTTAACTATAGTAATGATGCAAGTGCTAATGGATTATTTTCTCTTATGAAGCCTCCTATTTATAGGATTTTCCAAAGTTAAGAGGGTGAGTTTGATGTGATTTAAGCTAACCCAAGGTTACAAACAAGGTTGAGTTTTGTTTCAAATGAAGAGACAAGATTATTAAACGAAGGGATAGGATAGCAAAGGCAAAATGAAGGGATAAGATAGCAAAGCATGTTATGAATCCATGTGCTCCTAATCCTCCCCTCTCATTAATTGAATCATTTTTTGTCTCTGTGTGGTTGTTGAAAGAAATTAGGATTTATTTAATTCAAACAATTAATTACTTTAGCCATGTATGCAAATTAGAGGGGTTGGATTTAATTATTGAATTGAACTATATAATTAATTGATTAAATCAATAACACGGTTATTTGATTTTTGTATTTAATTAATTCAATTAGCTCAAATTTAATTGATTGAAGGCTTTGATAATTAATCCATAATTTTGACTTGATTTAACCATTTTGACTTGGGTTGACTAATTTCAGTTGTATACAAATAAGAGTTTCCAAAAAATGCAAATTTGGAAAAGGAAATAATTTTTTGCATTTTGAGAAGATTTTAGATTTTTAGAAAATATTAGTTTCCAAATTCAAAGATATTATGCATTTTTTAGAATTTAGAATTTAGAATTTTGGAAATATTTTGATTTTTTATTTTATGAAGATTTGACAATTTAAATTTAATTTATGAGAAATAATGAAATTAGCATCAAATTAATATGAAATTAATTAGAAATTAGACAAAATGAAATTAGTTTAAAATTTGAATGGAATTAAAATAATTTGAGAAATTAATTTAATTAAGAGGAATAATTAGATAATTTAAATAATTAAAGATAATTATTTAAACTATAGAGTATAGAAATAAAATTTAATCAACTAATAAAAACCAATTAATTAAGGTTAATTAAATAAATAATATAAATTATTTAATTAATATTGGGAGACTGATTAAATCATGAAAAGATTAAGTTTATAGAATAAATAAGATAATTAATAAATAAATAAATAATTACTTAACTAATAGCAAAATAATTAGTAGTTAATTCAAACTCGTAAGAGTGTCCAATTTTGGGTGCCTACATTTGCCCCTCTTTGATACAATGTGATTATGAGTGTTGTGTCAAAAAATATCTAATTAGGTCTTACCCCAACTTTCCTCAAGGCTAGCAAGTGTATTTTATGCCCCCTTAACAAATTAAATGAAAAATGTGTCAATTGAGTTGTAATTTGTTTACAGCACTAAAAGATGCACATAGGATCAAATGGATCAGAAATTAGATCAATGATGTGAAAGATATCATAGTTTAAATTTTTCAGGGTCCACAATGATGAGTTAGAGTTTTGGTCAAAATTAGAGTTTAGGTCAACAACCTATCAATCATGACTAGGGCTTTCATTTCATCACTTTGGCATCCTAGGAGCTCTCAAGATCAGGTAAGAATTTTTAGAGTTTTTCTTGATTTTATTAAGCTATGTCAGGTCTAGTTGGAGTAAAGCACTTGTTAGATTGGATACAAACATTTTGAAAACCAGAGGGTAGTGAACTAGTTGTATGTACTTGAACCTACCTCACTAATGCACACATTTATTACACATTCAAAATTTCATGTTGTTGCTTTTAATTTTAAAGGTGTCACATATGCCTAATAGTTTTACTGCATTTGCGATTTCTTTGCTACAATTGCCAAATTCCCACTGCACCTAATAAAGATGTCACAATTATTTTGTTTAATATCGCAAACACTGAAATTATGCCACAATTTCTTTAAAAGTTTAACACCTGATTAAGTATACTGCATTTTCATAAGAGTGCCACAACTAATTAGTTTAAAATATTTTTTAAGTTTTGCAATTGGATATTGTATTACATTTTTTATGCATCTTTCTAGTTTTTCTTTTTTTAGTATGTATACAATGTTTTCAGATGGCAAAAAAAGAGGCCACTGGGTATGACATTGATATTTCAGTTATATGAGGTCAAGAGAGAGGTATTAAGATAGATGGGTTTATACTAGGTGTGCTATATGCCAGAGATCATGACCAATCAAGGTTTGATCTCTACATTATTGGAGAGGTGGCATTCAGATACTTGCACATTCCATTTACCTATTGGAGAGGCCACTGTGACATTGGAGGATGTATATTACATCCTATAGATTCCTATTCATGGAGCTCTATCGGTTGAGTTCTCAAGACAACTTGGGATGGAAACATTGTTAGAGTTGGAAAGTTTTCTCGAGGATCAGTGGACATACCATGGTCATTATGTGAAGGCCTTGATAGGATGGAAAGGCGAAGGGGAGAGGTAGAGGATCAGGAGGTCGGAGTAGAGGAGGTCATGGAGGTAGAGGTACAGGGGATGGTGGGAGTGGGGATGGTGGATGGTGGATATGGTGGTTGTGATCTAGGACTACCAAGGATATTGGTGGTAGAGGAAGAGGAGGAAGAGGAGGAGAAACAACTTATCAAGAGAGTGCAGGCCCAAAGGGATGATACCCTAACATAGGTAGCAGAAGAGGGAGGAGGTAAGGGAGGTGAGGAGGAGGCAAGAAATAGTAGTGGGTCCTCATCAGCTTTAGATTTAGATAGCTACATGAGAAATAATGAAAGTAGTTGGGATGAATAGGTTAATGGTGAGGCTTTGGAGATGGATGTCCCGATAGAGAAAGCTGAGGGTGGTGGAGTTAAGGAAAAGAGTTCCCTTGTTAGGATTTTTAGGGCCCATGTCAAAGATCTGTCAACCAAATTGGATGTTGCAGAGATTACAGAAGTTAATGTTTAGTGTAGAGTGGCCACAAATGAGGAGAGAGAGAGAGAGAGAGGGAGGCTCGATTAGAGGTGAGGTCATTCATTGAGAGTGTCCAAGATCTATCACTCTGGGAGGCCATGAAAAAGATATGGAGATTCAGAAAAGAGGCGCAGAGGGAGATAGAGCACTAGTGAGGGCACTATGAGAGTGTCATTCCCTTATATTAGAGTGTTGAGCTACAAAAATTTATAGATGTTGGAGAGATCATAGAGTTCATAGGGCAGTGGATTAGAAGTACAACTAGCCTGAGCACCACAAGTAGATACACCTAAGGTACCTTCTAGAAAAACTAGGGCAGGATCTTTGATGCCACCTCCTAGATAGACTAGATTAGAGGGTAGAGGTAGTAACATGTGACCTTTGTTTTCTATACTGTGTGTTATTGTATCATTTTGTCATAGATACTTATATATTTTGATCAAGCTTGAAAGCTCTCATTTGTACTTAGACACATTGATTTTTGAGGAGTTTATATGATATGCATCTTTTTTGGCAGCGTTTATGATTTTTCTTATGTGTTACGTGTGCTTATTATATGCATTTCTATGTGATGATTCTATGCATTGATTATATGATGATGACTTATGCATTTATGATGATGGCTTATGCATTTATAATGCAATGTATTTAGGTGATTCCTATTATTACAATGATGATGATGTTGATGTTTTGTTCTATATTCCATGGTTGTATGATTTCTATGATGGTGACTATTTATGCATTTATTATATGATTCCTACATGTATGAAATGATTCCTATATTTTTGTGTTTTTCTATGCAATATATTTACCATGCATGCATGACCTATTATGACAAGCTTGAGTATGCAATTTTGAATTGATTGAATTAGTTAGAAGAAAATTAGTGAGAAAAATAGATTAGTAAGAATGAGTTAGTTACAATCAAGCTAGGTGATGATTCTGATTCGTTGCCAAATATTTTTAATGATATCATCATCACGCCTTATTTGAAAATAAAGAGATATGAATGCACCTAGATATTAACCATTTGGATATCGCTATGATCTATGTTTAAACAAGTAGATAGAAAATAGGGAATTTTTCACTCTGTTGTAAGGTTCATGTTATTGGAGTCGAGGTATGTGTGGTATATCACAATCAAATACATCTATTTGCAATATACGTCGCAACTAGATACTTGATAAATGTGTGAAGGCTCTTATCACAGACACCCCAAACATATTTTCCCAAAGACTTCATTGAAACAATCCATAAAAAATAAAAATAAAAATAAGATTACGATCCATCATGACCACTCTCACCACTCAATGGTATCCTTGAGGAGCATAAGAACACAATCATGAAAGATAAATTGATAATAGACTGTCATGATTAACTTTTTCAATATATTTACTAATCATTGCTTAGATTGATGTTTGATGTGGATGTATTTGGTTTTAGAAATGGACTACCCATAGAAGACTAATTTGTTTGGTTTCGAGCACATATTCGTCACTGTATAAGACAATCAATTTGATTGATTGATTGATGATAGATTGGATTGTTGATAAAGATAGAATGTATGAGTCCATTGTTGATTCATGATGCTCATTATTTTGATATGATAATTCATGTTTGTTGTCACTTTCCTCTTTTCATGATAGAGATAATTTTATTACAAGGATTTTGATGTCTTTTGATTTTTTGAAATTTTTTTAGGACATTTTTTTATGTTTTTGGTCCATTATAGGGTTCATATGTTTGGATTCAAGGTGTGTGTGACATATCACATATGTGAAGGCCCTTATCACAAACACACTAAACATGGTCACCTTAGATGAATTTTTATGGTTTTTTATTTTTTAGGATTATTTCAGAGTCTTTTCATGATGTTTTGATTAATTTTCAGTTCATTTTCTGAAAGTTTTGGGATTTTTTAGGACTTTATCTAAATTTTTTGGATTTTTTAGGAATTTACCTAATTTTTTTTTAAAAAATCAAGACTTTATTTGAATGTTTTTGGATTTTTTGAAGACTTTATCTAAATATTTTAGATTTTTTAGGACGTTATCTAAATTTTTAGGATTTTTCCAAGTCATTAAGGTCGCCTCATATCTAGTGAACTTGTATAGGTCAAGGATAGGTGTGAATTTTCATGAGAATTTGTGCTTCTTAGATTTTTTGTGGAATGCTCTATGATGTACATTAGTGAGTGTAAGTTGATCATTTGAGTTCATTGATGACAAAGTGGGATTTCAACACTTGGCACCTCTTTTCCAGATTTTCACTAAGGTACCTACCCAATAGTGCCTATTTGCTAGGTTTTCACCAAAGGGAGATTTTGTTTCTCTTTACTTTTTCTATTTTTCACTTTTTTGGTGTTGCTAAGGCACATGTTTGCTAGGTTTTCACCAAGGTAACTTTTGTATTTTTTGCTCTTTTATTTATTTTTTTTGTATTTTTGATCTTTTGATTATGTACAGTTGACCTTAGGATGTGAGATATTTTTTTTTAGGTGCATTCTATTGATATATCTAGGGAGCTAATCTCCTTCCCAAGTTGCTAGTTGATATGACCCATTGTCAAAGGATTTGATAATGACATAAGGCCCTAACCGGTTTGGTTCAAATTTATCTAGCCTCTCTCGATCTACAAGATTCTCATTGTTTTCCTTCAAAACCAAGTCTCCTAAGTCAAATTTTCTTGTTCTAACTCTCTTTTTTTAGTTTCTACAAAGATGATCCTAATAACCTTAAAAGTGATTAATTGCACTTTGACACTTCTCATATAAAAGTTCTAGTTCACACAATCTAGCCACCCTATAGTCCTCATCTGTGACAAAGTTCTTAAGGGATACTCTGAGAGATGACAATTAAACTTCGACAGGTAGAACTGATTATGATCCATATACTAAAGAAAAGGGAGTTTCCCCATTGGTGTGCATACACAAGTTCTATATGCCCACAAGGAAGGACTAAGCTGCAGGTTCTAGTCTCGACCAATTTTATTGACAATTTTTTTTAGTATTTTAAGGATAGACTTGTTTTTTTCCTTGGTTTGGCCATTTCCTTGAGGATAATAGAGGGATGATTTTTTTTTCTTAATCCCAAAATTTTCATATGGGTCTTCAACTTATTTGTTTTGGAAAGGTGATCCATTGTCAGTGAGTATGGTTTGAGGGATTCCCTACTAGAAAATGATGTAATTTGGGATAAACATGGAGATCTTCTTACTAGTGATATAGGTCAAAGGAATGGCCTCCACTCATTTAGTAAAGTACTCTATGGTCATGATTATATTCTTGTGACTATTAGAAGATATGGGTGTAATATTACCCCCTAGGTCAAATCTCCATCTTGAAAAAGGATAGGGTGAAGTGAGAGGTTGGAGATCTTGAGATAGTGCATGTATAAAGTCTCCAAGATCCTAACACTATCTGCATATTTAGAAATATTTATGAGCATTTTATTCCATGGTTGGCTAGTAATATCCTATTCAAAGGAGATTATTTTCTAAGTTATTACCACCCGAATGGGCATCACAAACACCTTCATGAATCTCATGAAAGGTTGTTTGGGATTATGTGGAATTGAGAAACTTTAAAAGAGTACCATCTAGACCTTTCCTATATAGAGTATCAACAAGTATGGTGTATCTAGGATCTTCTCTAATGATGGACTTTTTATGGTTATAGGACAAGTTAGGAAAAAGGTAGTTATCTTTAAGATAGGTATAAGTTACATCTTTGTACCAAGCTAGATTAGGGCCAACAAAGACACAAACTGATTCTAACATGGGTACATTAAAGGTTGGTACCATTATTTGTTCTACCAAGAATTCAAATATAATCTTATTACCTGGAATATCTATGAGGGATGCAATGGTAACCATCATATTTGAGACTTTATTCTGAGCTCTTGGGACTTTCTCAAAAATGATGTACTGGAAAGAAGTTTGTATTTGATCCATCAGTTGTCTATATTAGATCAATTTCTCATCTTTGGTTATATAGCCTCTATTGACTTAGCTAATGACTAGCTGTGAGTCACCATAGACTCTTATGTTTTGTATTCTCTATTGGATGGTTGTCTTCAATCTAGTGACCAACCTTCATACTTTTCTATGTTATTATTACATGGAAAACTAAGTCAATAGGACTTAGGACTTGTGTCACCTTGTGGGGTAATGAAGATAATTTCTACCCACACACCATGATTGGTATACAATCCATCAAAATATAATTTTCATACTTCAATTATTGATGCTTCTATGGTGGATATTGACTCATCTAGGAACTTAGATACAATTGGTTGATGATTAGGTATGGGTGCTTTTTTTAGTTGATTTGCAATGACTTTCCCTTTGATGAATTTTCAATCCACATATTGTATGCCAAACTCACTTAGGATCATGACCCACTTGGTGAGTCTTCCAGTCAGTGTTGTCTTGCTTAGCAAATATTTCAATGGATCTATAATAGCTAGGAGCTTTATTTGATAACGTAACACGTAATGTCTCAACTTATAAGAATCAAAGACAACTACAAGGCATGATTTATCTATTGGGGGATATTTGATCTCATATCCAACTAGGGTTCTACTAATGTAATATATTACCCTCTCTTTTCCTTGATCATGATGTTGGGATAAGAGAGCTCCTAGTGCTGACTCGGTTGTTGAAATGTATAACAAAAGTGGTTTTCTTGGAGTTGGTGGTACCAAGACAGGAGAACTTAATAGATAATATTTAAAATACTAGAATTCTTGTTGACATTGGTTCATCATACAAAAGTTACTTTTTTGTGTAATAAGTGCTAAAATGGATGACATTTATCGGCTAGTTATTCTATGAATCTTCTGATTGATTGTAGTCTTCCTTGTAAATCCTTGAGTTTTTTCACATTCATGGGAGGAGACATGTCTAATATTACTTTTACTTTATCTAGGTCCACTTCTATTCCCCTATGTGAGACTATGAAACCTAGGAGTTTTCTAGAAGTAACTCTGAAATCACACTTTTTGGGATTCAATCTGACTTTGTATTCTTGCAACCTATCAAATATAGCATCCAACACTTACACATGAGTTTCTCTTAGCTTAGATTTTGCTAATATATCATCGACATAATCTTCCATAGTTTTGTGGATCATTCATGGAAGATAGTCATCATTACTCTCTAATAAGTAGCACCCACATTTTTAAAACTAATAGGCATGGAATTCCAACCATAGATGCCCCAAGAATAGGTGAATGTTATTTTGTGTTGATATTCAAGAGCTATCTTGATCTAGTTATTATAATACCCCAAAAATGGGCTTCAGTACCATTAACCTCCCACATCAACAAATCGATCGAAATCGACCCTAAAATCCTAATCCAAGGCACATATGCACATCAAGTTATCAAAAACCCTAATCGATCCTATCATAAATTTGCATTGGAGAATATTCTTAAATATTCCTAATCTATCCTAATTATTCCTAATTAAATATTATTTGGCGATAAATGATATTATTTTATTTATCCTAAGTGCAATTGATTGAATATCTTGAATATTTGATTAATTAAACTTCATTTAGCCACTTAATTAATTTAATTAGATTTAATTAAAACTATTCTTAATTAAAATTGTTTATTTGATAATTAATCAAAAATTCTAAAAAATAATTGATTGAATATTTTAATTGATTAATTTGAATTGTCAAATTTAATAATGTAATTTTGGATAAAGTTTGATTAAATAATTGATTAACCCATAAGTCAATTATTTTTAAATTAAATCAAGTGAGTTGAGAATAAAACACATGGAAATTAAATAAACTCGTAATTATCTACGCAAAAATCAGAAGATCAGTTAAACTCAAAATCAACTCTCAAACTCCTTTTGTTAAGTTTCTAAACTCAACATGTGATTGTGAGTTGAAAAGCAGATTGGAGTGATCTCAACTTCCAATTATAAGTTAAAAAGCCGATTTGCATGATTTTCACAAGATAACTATTTCTAATGCCATGATAACTTTCCAATCAATTAGAGTTAATCAAGGAGTGATTTTTGGCTTTTCCATGATTTCTCAAACCTGGATTTTCTATTTGAACAACCCTCGATTCTTCACAAAATATGTACAATTTTGAGAACAACAGAGTTGTACTATCGAGTTCTTGAGAGATTGTGCATCTATTTGAGATTAATTGCTATCATTTATTTTCTAGTTTTTTCATTCATAGTTTAGTTTCATTTCTCATTTGATATCAAGTTTTAGATCAATTTCATATAGTTTTTATTATTATTGCATTGAAAATCACAAAAATATAGATTAAAGCTTGCATTCATTTCAATTGTTTTTACATTTAAATCCTTCATTTAGGCGTTGCATTGTCACTGATCTCGGTCAAAACTGAGAATACCATACTCACATCTTCTATAAAGCAGTAAACTGCCTAATTGATGATATATTTGTTGATTGCTTATTTGTTTATCATTAATCTGTAATGTTTTACTGAAGTGTTGTGTCTTCTGAATAGGTACAATTTATTGGAAACTGCAATTGAAGCAATTGGTGTATTGTCATTGATGTCAAACCTTAACTGGTAAGATTGTTTCTATTTAAGAAAGTACTATATCTATTTGAGTGTTGCTAAGGGGATAGGAAAGGTTGGTAACAACAACACCTAAGGAAAGGTTGAGTTATCTTGATACTTCAATGAGTACTTGATTATGTGGCACCATGATAAGACAATGTATTGTTTATCTAAGTAAGAATGAAGACTAAACTGGTAGGCTTAACCGAGCAAAAATGAAAAAATCTAGTTTAAGCCGAGTGTTGTTTGTGTCGACCGAGCTAGTATATGTCAAGTAAAATCAGTGTTGACCGAACATAAGTTATTTGCCGAGGAAGACAGTGTTAGTCGAGGAAACAGTTTATGTGGTGACCGAGCTTTCTAGAGAAGACAGAGAAGTTGAACACAGTATTGACTAAGCATCAGTATTTTTCATTTGAGGAAGAATTTAGATTTCCAGCCAACATTGTTGAATTATTGGATTATGTAAAATGTGTTAAATTTATTTATTGATTGTATGAAAGCATTTATTGCACTGTAAAATGTTTTATTGTAAATCTTTTAAGAGATTCAAGATATTTCTAAATGATAGCCAAAGAACATAATGTACAATGGATTCAATGAATCTGACCTAACCCTAAGATCTACGAAGGAGATTAAGTGGCAAAAGATGTAATGACCTAATAGAGGTAGTATTAAGGAAACCTAATCGAGAGGTTGAAAAGGAAGTAGATGCTGGAAGTATTGTTGATGTTATTGACTTTCTAAGCAGAGAAGGCTGAAGGAGAAGTGTTGTGATTTCTTGAAGAGGGCTCCGAGTAGATCAGTGATGGAGATGGAAAAGGTTCACAGTCAGTAAGCCAGCATATGTGTACGGAATTGGATCTGATATTTTCAAAGTGAGTTGTATGTTTTTCAAATCAATACTACTACTACTTTCTAACCATTGTAATAGTCAAAATCCTTTTAACAGAGGTTGACCTAACAGTCATAGGTATAAATCCTTTGAACAAGGTTGCACTCTAATGGAGTGTATGTAAGTCATATAACAAGATGCACTTTTAACAGAGTGGTTAAATCCTTTAACCGGGTCACACCTGACAGTATGTTTGTAACCTTTGACATGGTTGGCTTTTCACCGAGCTTAAGTTAGAAGAGTGAACATAATAGTAACATGTTACAAAGTGGTTTTTCCCTAATTGGGTTTCCACTATAAATCCTAGTGTTGATACTTGTGTGAATGTTTTGGTTTGAACATTTCTGTGTTTTACAAGTTAGATGCTATTGGATAAGTGGACTACACTATTATATGTTTCTGTTATGTAATCAATAATGACCGAGTAGGTGTTGGTTATTAGATCTGATTTGTTGAAGAGTTTAAAGTTTGTTTTTTATACATATGGACCTGAGAACAACTGATTCACCCCCCCTCTCTATTGTTCTAAATCATATTAACAATTGGTATCAGAGCTGATTGGTGCTTACAGAAAACAAGTTTGAAGGTACTTGAAACAAATGATCAAGATGTATAAGAAGGAGGTACCAAAGCTGAATAAGGAAAACTTTCTTGCACAGCAAAGCTTGATGAAGATGCATCTGGCCGGTATTGGTGATTCTATAAAGTATTACATTGAGCATGACTATGTCACACCTATTGCACCTCTGACTGCTGAGGAAATGAAAGCTAAACAAGAGCACAACCAAGCAATGTTGGAGATTGTGTCTTCCCTAAGTTATCCAGAATTTGAAGACATCAAAGACTGTAGTACTGTAAAGAAAATGTGGGACACCCTTGCAAACATTTATGGTGGTGACATAAATGTGTTGAGAGCAAAAGCTGAGAGCCTAAGAGGTAAATTTGATGAAATGAGAATGCAAGAAGGTGAGAATATTGCACAATATTGTGGTAGAATAAAAGAAGTTGTAAATGCTATTAGAGGAGCAAATGGAACTATTGAGGATGAAACTGTAATAGGAAAATTATTGAGAACTTTGCATCCTATCTATGCAATCAAAATTTCTACAATTCAGGAATCTAAATGTAACTCTCCTAATGCTCTCACTTTAGAAAGTTTGGTTGGTAAGCTTACTACTTTTGAACTTTCTAACTATGATAACTTCACTATTGGTAATATTGAATTTTCTTTTAAGTCACAAATGGTTCTGAATAAGTCAAAGAAGGAAAAAGAAAGATGCATCAGTGAAAGTGATAGTGACAGTGGCACATTTGATGAAGAACTTGAGGATCTAGAAGCTCTTATGGCTAGAAGATTGAAAAGGGGAAAATGAAGGTACAAAGATAAACTCCCTATTATATGTTTTTCATGTAATAAAGTTGGTCATATAGCTGTTAGATGTCCTGATAGGGATAATAAGGATGAAGAAAGAGACAACAAACATAAAGACAAAAGAGAAGATAGAGGTTACTGAAGATACAAGGACTACAAAGGAAAAGGTAAGAAATCCTGCTACATTGCTGAAGAAGAGATTGACACTGATTATGATGATTTTGAAATTGAGGTTGTCTATGTTGCAATGAAAGATGAATCTGATGAGGATGAGAAAACTAGATTGATATCTTATGTGAACAAAAATGATAAATGGATTATTGACAATGGTTGTTCACATCATATGACTGGAGATAAGAGTAAGTTTGATACCTTAGATCATTATAAATGTAGGAGTGTGAAATTTGGTAATGATGCACCATGTCCTATTAGAGGAAAAGGATTGATTAAGTTGACTGATAAGATCACTTGTGAAAATGCCTATTGGGTTGAGGGTCTTAACTATAATATGTTGAGTGTTGCATAGCTTAATAGCACTGGCTACTGAGTGGAATTTCATCACAGGAAGGCCAAAATATTTGATGCCATTGGTGAACTGATTGGAAGTGGAGAACAAACAAGAGGTAATTTGTTCTATCTAGACCTATCTGAAGAAACATGTATGATTGCACAACTTGATGATATTTGGTTATGGCATAAGTGGCTATGTCATGTTAACTTTGATAATTTGGTAGAAATTAGCAAGAAAAAGAAAGTGAGAGGTCTACCTAGATTGAAGAAACCTGAGAATGTAATGTGCAAAGAATGTCAGTTGGGTAAGATGACTAAGTCTAGTTTCAAGAGCAAAACCTTTACTTCTGAGAATATCTTAGATTTGGTTCATACTGACCTTTGCAGACCGATGGGTGTACAAAGCTACTGTGGTGCTATATATTTTATCCTATTTGTTGATGATTTTACCAGAATGATGCATGTAATGTTCTTAAAGGAAAAATCTGATGCTTTTCAATTTTTTAATTGGTATGTGGCTAAGGTTGAAAAAGAGACAAGTAAGAACGTAAAGTGTCTGAGATATGACCGAGGTGGATAATTTACATCAAATGAATTTAATCTATTTTGCAATGATAGAGGGATCAAAAGACAAATGTCTAGACCTAGAACTCCTCCATAGAATGATATAGCAGAGAGAAGGAATAGATCTATCTTGGACTGTGCAAGGACATTAATGATTGAAAAGAATGTTGCACAGAAGTATTGGAAAGAAGTTGTAAGTACAGTTGTTTATACTCTTAACCAAATATAGATTAAAAAAAGGTACAAATCTAACACCTTATGAATTATGGCATGGGTATGCACCGAATGTAAAGTACTTTAGAATTTTTGGAAGTAAGTGCTACATATTAAAGGATAGTAGAAATGGAAAATTTGATCCTAAAAGCGATGAGGGTATATTCCTAGGCTATTCCACAAAAAGTAAAGCTTATAAGTGTTTGAATTCTAACACTGACAAAATTGTGGAGAGTGTGAATGTAAAAGTTGATGAGTATGCAGAGAAAAATGAAGCTGATAGTAACAGAGAACCAGAAGATTAAAGATATTTTGTGTATGTAGAGGAAGAAGAGGCAAGTGACAGACCTGCACTTGATGCTAAGTCTTGAGTAAGGAATGTCGAGCATCAGGATAATAATGCTGAGAGAGAAGAAGAACGTGTCGAGTGACAAGAAGAAGTTTTTGAGTATCAAGAAGAGGTTGCCAAGCATTCAGAAGTTGAATCTGACAATCTTGTTGGGGAACCTGATGAGCAAAATGAAAGAAGAGCAAAACTTGTTCTAGCACAATATGTAAGGAGACATCACAAGCTTGAATAGATCATTGGAGATAAAGATACTGGAATTCAAACTAGAAGCAAGGCAAGAGATCCAACATGTTTACTATGTGAATTTGAGCCTAAGACAACAAAGGAGGCATTAGAAAATGAAGACTAGATAGAAGCAATGAATGAAGAGATAGACCAGATAGAGAAGAATGATACCTGGACTGTGGTGCCGAGACCAGAAGATAAGAATGTCATTGGGACAAAGTGGGTATTTCATAATAATTTTAATGAACATGGTCAAATCACAATAAACAAGGCTAGGCTGGTATGCAAAGGCTACGCACAAGAAGAAGGAATAGATTATGGGGAAACATTTTCCCCTGTAGCAAGATTGGAAGGAGTCAAAACTCTACTTGCATAGGCTGCCTATAAAGGTTTCAAGGTATACCAAATGGATGTTAAGTCTGCATTTTTAAATGGTATATTAGAAGAAGAAGTATATATTGAACAACCAAAAGGATTTGTTGATCCAAATAGAAGACACATGGTTTGCAAACTGAATAAAGCACTGTATGGATTAAAGCAAGCTCCCAGAGCATGGTATGAGAGATTGCACAACTACCTAATACAAATTGGATTCTCAAGGACAAATGACACAAGAAATCTGTACATGAAAGATGAAGAAGGTAAAGAAATCTTGTTAGCTAAGATATTTGTAGATGATATTATATTTGGTGGACAAGATGCCTTGTGTAAGAAATTTTCAAATGAAATGCAAACTGAATTTGAAATGAGTATGTTTGGGGAGATCAAATTTTTTGTTGGTTTGCAAGTATATCAGATGGAGAAAGGAATTTTCATCACCCAGTCTAAATATGTTCATGAGATACTGAAAACCTTTGGTATGGAAGATTCAAGGCTAGTAAGCACTCCCATGGCTACTAGACAGAAGTTGTTTAAAAATGATGATGTTGTAGATGTTAACCAGACTTGTATAGATCTATGATCAAAAAGCTACAGTATGTTGTACATAGAAAACCATATATTGCATTAGCTATTGGGATTGTGGCAAGATTCTCTGCCAATCCTAAGGAAACTCACATGATGGTTGTTAAAAGAATCATGAGATATTTGAAGGGAACTGCTGACTATGGATTGTACTACAATAAGCATGAAAAATTTGAACTAAGAGTGTATACAGATGCTGATTGGGAAGGAAATGTAGATGACAGAAAGAGTACTAGTGGTGGAGCTTTCTTTCTTGGACAGAGATTAGTTTCCTGGACAAGCAAGAAACAAAATTGCATTTCCCAATCTACTGTTGAAGTTGAGTATGTGGCTGCAGCTGTGAACTGTTCAAATTTGATATGGATAAAGCAATTGTTGATAGGCATGAAAGAAGAAATCACTGAACCATTTGTCATCTTCTGTGACAACACAAGTTCTATCAACATCTCTAAGAATCCAGTGATGCACACAAAGACCAAACACATTGCCATGAAGTATCATTACTTGAGAGAACTGGTACAAGATAAAGAGGTCCGCATGGAATATGTGAATACAAAGGAACAATTAGTAGACATATTCACTAAGGCTTTACCTAAAGAAGCTCATAAATACCTGAGAAGTCAATTAGGGGTCCTTCCCCTAACTGAGGCTGCCTAGTCAAGCTAGGAGCACTGCATCAAATGTGCTACAAAGAACATCTAACAAATTGATGCAGAAAATGGTCACACTTTAGGAGCAGCCTAGAGTTGTGAAAAGAACAGCAAAGTCAAGAATCAGTCATAAGCAAGATGATAGAGGGAGAAATATTGTTACTTAACTAAAAGGATGATATCTACATCTACAGGATGTATGTTTTTGTTGTTGCTTTGGCATTTTTGTTAAAGAGGGAGATGATCATATGAATATACAAAATGAGAAGATCAAGACAGTGGGAGAAATTCAGTGGATGGTTAAGCATGGCTAATTGATTTTGTATCAGAATGAAGCTAAGGATATTATAAATAATTCTGATGGACAGATAAGTTTTTGGATTAGTTGGTAATTCATGTGATATTCATATGGTGTTTTCATCAATGCCAAAGAGGGAGATTGTTGGAAACTGCAATTGAAGCAATTTTTGTATTGTCATTGATGTCAAACCTTAACTGGTAAGACTATTGCTATTTAAGAAAGTACTATATCTATTTGAGTGTTGCTGAGGGGATAGGCAAGGTTGGTAACAACAACACCTAAGGAAAGGTTGAGTTATCTTGATACTTCAATGAGTACTTGATTATGTGGCACCATGATAAGACAATGTATTATTTATCTAAGTAAGAATGAAGACTAAACTGGTAGGCTTAACCGAGCAAAAATGAAGAAATCTAGTTTAAGCCGAGTGTTGTTTGTGTCGACCAAACTAGTAAATGTTGAGTAAAATTAGTGTTGACCGAACACAAGCTATTTGCTAAGGAAGACAATGTTAGCTGAGGAAACAGTTTATGTGGTGACCAAGCTTTCTAGAGAAGATGGAGAAGTTGAACACAATATTGATTGAGCATCAATATTTTGCATTTGAGGAAGAATTCAGATTTCCATCCGACATCATTGAATTCTTAGATTATGTAAAATGTGTTGACTTTATTTATTGATTGTATGAAAGCATTTATTGCATTGTAAAACATTTTATTGTAAATCTTTTAAGAGATTCAAGATGTTTCTAAATGATAGCCAAAGAACATAATGTAGGATGGATTCAATGAATCTGACCTAACCCTAAGATCTACGAAGGACATTAAGCGGCAAAAGATGTAATGACCTAATAGAGGTAGTATTAAGGAAACCTAAGCAAGAGGTTGAAAAGGAAGTAGATGTTGGAAGTATTGTTGATGTTATTGACTATCTAAGTAGAGAAGGCTGAAGGAGAAGTGTTGTGATTTCTTGAAGAGGGCTCTGAGTAGATCAGTGATGGAGATGGAAAAGGTTCACAGTCAGTAAGCCAGCATATGTTTACAGAATTGGATCTGATATTTTCAAAGTGAGTTGTATGTTTTTCAGATCAATACTACTACTACTTTCTAACCATTGTAATAGTCAAAATCCTTTTAACAGAGGTTGACCTAACAGTCATAGGTATAAATCCTTTGAACAAGGTTGCATTCTAATGGAGTGTATGTAAATCCTATAACAAGGTGCACTTTTAACAGAGTGGTTAAATCCTTTAACTGGGTCACACCTGACAGTGTGTTTGTAATCTTTGACAGGGTTGGTTTTTCACTGAGCTCACTTCAAAAGAGTGAACATAATAGTAACATGTTACAAAGTGGTTTTTCCCTAATTGGGTTTCCACTATAAATCCTAGTGTTGATACTTGTGTGAATGTTTTGGTTTGAACATTTCTGTGTTTTACAAGTTAGATGCTATTGGATAAGTGGACTACACTATTATATGTTTCTGTTATGCAATCACTAATGACCAAGTAGGTGTTGGTTATTAGATCTGATTTGTTGAAGAGTTTAAAGTTTGTTTTTTATACATATGGACTTGAGAACAACTGATTCACCCCCCCCCCCCTCTCTGTTGTTCTAAATCATATTAACACAATTTTCACACACACATTTCTGGCACCCACCGTGGGGCCCCATATCAGGTTTCCATTTCATTTTTGTATCAATTTTTCTAATAATTTTTTGCAAAGTTTTTAGATTTTTGGAATTTTTTGTACAATTTCCAAGGAATATTGTACGACAATTTGTAGATTGTCATTTCACAAGCTACTATTTGTCATACAACATATGACATTCTTGAAGTCTCGTACCTATTCATGTACATTATCATATTAGAGAAACTTTTTCATGTGAGTAGAGGTATATTGTCGTATGAGATTCCACACCAGTATTTCAATTGTCATATGGGTTTTATGATCAATTATTGAGGTTTTACCATATAATTTTATTGATATGGATCCTAACCTTTGTTGTTTTCTAGTGTGTGATTTTTTTAGATAGCCTAAAACTTTTTTTAGGGCATGAGATGAAGACTTGAGCATTGAAACTTACCCTTTTGACCTATTCTGGTCTTGTCTTTTAAGCCCTTGTTTGTAGGAAACCCTTTCAGAAACTGCTTGTCAAAGAAAGCTCAATCAACAAAAATTTATGACTTGTGGTTTCATAGGTTGCTAAATCATCATCAAGAAAATATTTTGTTTGGTTAGATTCTCTTTTTTATAGGCACATAATTAATTAATTATGTGTGTCATATTGCCATTGTGGAAGGTATTGAGGGGATTATGCTCTTCTCTTTTCAGAGAATCAGAAACCCAGAAGGTATCTCCCCCCTTCTAATGCGCATACTATCTCTGGATTAATTTTGTTTGGTGTTTATTGGATAGGGAAAAGGATAAGGTTAGGGGATTATGCTCTTCTCTTTCCAGAGAACTAGAAACCCAGATCTTGTGGTTCCCGACCTCACATTTCATTTAAACCTTTAGAGGGCCTGTCAGCTAAGGTAAAAATCTCCCAAGAATGACTCAAGTGGGGACAAGCCTTAAGCTGACTCTTCTACCTCACTATAAAATTTGACGCTTCCTTGAGATTAAAGTCTTGAAAGAAATAATTGTGCTTGTTCCTTGGATTTATTCCATGAACATGCTTAGATCTTGTGTAGAGTAGAGCTGCTTGAATCTTTCTTGCGAGACTACATAGGTTTAAGTACTCATAGGGTTAATAGCCTCAATCCTTCTTGTGGGACTATGGGAGACAGTTGTGAACGGATGCCTTGATTAAAAGCCTAAGCTAGTTTGACACCAATCTACCTCTGAAGGATTTGTAGTGCTTGTGTGAGGTGAATAGTAATCACCCCAAGAAACTCATCATATCAAGCCCTCTTTGACATTACTACTCAGTTAATATTTCCTCCAACATCCATTACATGTTGTTAGACTATCATATTCTGAGGATTCATTGAGTGTGTTCCTAAGTCAGTGCGAAAGTAATGCATATCTTCTCCTAGTTAGGTTAAGCTAGGTGTGATTGATTAATTGAGTCAGTTCCCCAATGTTTTCTATGATTGTAAGCCTACTACTATTTTAAACATCCTCAAACAATTAGAAACATACAAATCCTAAAAATTGGAAATCAAACTTGAAAGCAAACTAAAAACCAAAAAAATCTCAAAATCTAAAGCAAAATCCTTTTTTGGTGTCAATTGTCATTTTGCCCTAGCAATTATCGTACGATAATTGTCCAACATTTTCAAGTGTCGTATCAAAACCCCTAGATTGTCATATGAGAAGTAGGTTATTATCGTATGAGAATTGTCATATTTGCAAGCCAAAACAATTTCCTAGTGTCAACTATCATTTGAGTATTGTCAAATTGTCGTGCCAGGGTATATTCTTTATCGTACAAACTTGCATATTATTGTACAAAAAAGGTCATAATTATAGCAAAAACTAGTCAACTCCCTATTTCTGGTCAAAATTTTGTTAGAAAGTTCATTGTGTCAGGTTTAGAGTAGAAAAATAGCAAGCCAATTCCATTTTCCCAAAGTGGTCTATTTTTCTCGATTTACCATCTTGTTGATTAATCTGAAACACAATTCATCTCAAGTGTCAAAACAACATCAATTTTCATTATCTCTCAAAGGCTAAGTGTTGTGTATTAGTGTCCACTATCTTTTGGGGGTCTACCCATACATATCAGATATTGTATCCTTTACTCACGTCCAGGTCATCTTTACATCAAACAATCCTTGACAAGGTTGCGTCACTTGGTTTTTCCTAAATCAGATTGTCATTCAGTTGTCTTATCTTGCTCCAAGATTCACCTAAAGGTTAATGGTGGAAACAAGAGCTTCCTCACACAGAAAACCAAGAGAAGATCCAAATACATCACCTTCGTCTTCTCTCATTGCTCAATCTTTTCATCAACCATATGATCACAATCTTTATGAAGAAGATGAGCTAGGCAATCTACACCCAAAGAGAGGTCAAACACCCCCTTCAACTCAAGAAAACACCCTAGAAGACAATCAACATGCTACTATGTCTCAAAGGGTAGCTAGCCACGGTTTACAAGGCCACAACTCTGATGAAGGAAGGAATCAAGAGCCCACGCCTTCAGAAATTACATAGTATAGGGATGATGACCTTTTTAAGAAACTCATGAAACATTCCCTTCAAGAAGACAAAGAGGCATACTTCCTACAATTAGCCCAACAAGGGGCTAAAATTCCTCAAAATTTTAATGTGGAAGACATCGTAACTCAAGAGGAAGAAACCCCTATCACAGCCATGATGAAACGGATGCATATTATGCAAGTAAAACTTAACAAACTGGAAAAAGAGAAAGAACCCAAAGAATTCTTGATGGATGTGTTGTGTCCATTTCCATTTGATCGAAGCTTGTATATGCCACCATTCCCTAAAGGGGTGGAACTACAAAAATATGACAAATATGATAGAAATTCAGATCCTCAAGATCATGTTAGAGAGTTTTGCACCATGTCAATGGAGTTCATGCATGAACCAACCTATCTAATGTGACTCTTCCCACAATCTTTGGGAGGGGCAACCATCAATTGGTTCTCCAAAATACCTCCAACAATCAAAAATTTTGAGGAATTGATCAAATTATTCTATCAACAATACTCCTACAGCATCCAGCATCCAGTCACAATGATAGACATCTACAACTTGAAATAGAAAATAGGAGAACCATTCCTGACTTTCCTCAAATGTTGGAGGAAGAAGTTCTTGCTTTATCCTCGACAAATTTTGGAAAATGAGAAACTAGAAATCTTTATCAATAATCTGATTTTGAAAATCAACTATCATCTTCATATGCAAAATCATACTTCATTTGACAAAATGGTGGATAGTTCCATGAAAATAGAGGATGTACTTGCTCACAAGGGAGATATCATGCTTTACAAAGAAAATAAGTATGATTCAAATTCCAATTCACACAACAAAGACAAAGTCAAATTTTGGAACAAGAACAAAAACATTGTCATAGACAATGTTGTTGATCACATCAATGCTCCACCCAAAGAACCAACATTTAACCTCATGATTGGCACTCAAGCCATAAAGGCCTCTGAGAAGTAGACAACTGAGCTTCCTAAAAATTCAAATGGATACAAACCATGGGTTACAAAACCAAAACGCGAGTTCACTCCTTTGGGTGAGTCCTTGGAATCTTCCATGACAACTTTGTTGGCAAATAACATCATCACATTACCTAAGATAAAACCATATGACCCATAAGTCAAGCCTAAGTGGTGGAAGGAAATTGATTTTTGTGATTTCCACCAAAACAAGGGTCATAAAACCAACAATTTCATGCACCTAGAACATCTTATTCAAGACAAAATTGACGTTGGAGAAATTGTGATTGATAACCACAAATCCAATAATGATCATACGGTATTCACATAACCTTTTTTGAAACACACACAAGGAGAGTCATCTTATAAACCAAATGTGTGTGCTAAGGTCAATTACACATACTCTGATAAAAATGATGTCATCAACATGGTAGAGTCGTGTGCATCTTAGTATTGCAATGTCATCACCATTTTCAAGAAGGACAAAGATAACAAATCGGCCAATGTGTTCACTTGATCTCAAGCTCAAGTAACTCTTCAGAGACTAAACTTGGGTTCATCCAATACCCTGAAAGTACCATTCAATCTTGCATCTGCAACTAAACAAAGGATTGCATCTAAATCTTCCAATTCTAAAGAATCCAAAACAACATCTTCAAGATACAACATTATCCAACAACTCCAAAATAGTAATGCAAATATCTCCATATTCGAATTACTTCGGATCTCTCTTGCTCACTGAGTAGTGTTAGACAAAGCTCTCATCAATTCTAATGTTCCAAAAAATCTTGATCTTGATCGATTTTAGACCATGGTAGGTCATTTAACTTCTCCTCAATACATTTCCTTTTCAAAGGAAGATGACAATTCACTGAGTCATCCACATAACCAGCCATTGCATATTGAAGTCTTGATTGAGAACCATCGTGTCAAGCATGTTTTGATATATGGAGGAGTTGGTCTAAATATTTGTTCATATAAACTAGTTACACAATTGGGATTATTAGAAGATGCTATTGATCCTAAAAATAAAATAAACATAAAAGCATATGATGAGCAAGAAAGATCTTCCAAAGGAGTCATTGTGTTACCTATCAGAACATGACATGTCATCAGAGATATCACTTGTCAAGTATTGGACCTCTTGTTGACCTATATCATCCTCTTAGGAAGGCTCTAGATTCATGAAATGCAATCTATTCCATCAATGTACCACTAATGTGTCAATTTTCCCTATGATGGAGTAGAGGTCACAATACTAGCAAACACATCAGTATCTTGCAATTCTTTGAAAGAAAGTGTTGACAAGCTTGTCCCACACAACATAGAGTCTTCTACCAAACAAAGTGACATAACATCCACATCCAAGATGGAAGACATAGCAAAAGAAATCAAAATCAAAGATACATGCATGGGAGAATACATAATAGAACCGGTTCTATCTCTTATATCCCTCCCACTTTCACCAAAGTCTTATGGACTACCTTTAGAGAAAATGAAACCTACAACTAAAGAGCCACATGTTATCTTTAATGGGAGTTTCATCATGCAATAGGTATCCAAACAAGAGTCAGATGAAGAAGAGGCTATCCTAGATTGGTTATACAAAGATGAACCTTAATCACAAGCAATTAAAAAATATGAGTCCAAATCACTTAAGATTCCTTCAAAATCATATGGACCAGGACACAAGCTAATTTCCAAAATGGGATACACTGAAAAAGGACCTATAAGAACAAGAGGCAAAGGTATCATCAAAACAATTGAGCACTTTGGATGAACAAAAAAAGATACAACAAGAATAGGTTATCAGAAGAAACCTTTCCATCTCAATGGAAACTCTACTCATTTCATAGAATAAATAGAACCAGGAAAAGATATTCAAGAAGAAGAAGAAGCACATCATTCAGACAAAGATGATTCAAACACAATATATGTTTTTCCTTATGAACATATACCTCAACACATCCTAGACGTTCTTAAAGATGAACACAAACCTAAGGAAAGAGTCAATGCGGTAGACACATAGGAACCTACTACAACACAAGAACAAACTATTAAACAAGAGACAGTCACAACACAAGAATCGACTGATTCAACAGACAAGCCAGAAGAAGAAGGTACACCCATCACCATAGATGAACATTTAGGACACTCTAGTGATTCTAAGAAAGATTCTCATGAATATGAATTCCATTCAGACTCTGAAGGCAACCTTTCTTGGGTAACTCATCCTGATTTCACACATGTTCTTGACTTTCCCAGAGATCTTGATGAGGAATCTAATGAGTGTGAATGGGGAGTCATTCCAGAACCAAAAGAAGATGAGCTCATAATAGACAAACATATAGATGTTATTTACCAATACGCACCTATAACCAACATGAGTCTAGAACTAAATAACAGACCTCGTGAGTCTGATTCACTTATTACTAATGCAAGATCCAATGATGACGTCGAGACGCTTAATGAGATAAACATCTTGATTAGTAGTATCACCTTTGAATTCGAGAGTCAGATTAGGACCAATGGTGAAAATGTTGTGTGTGTACACACTATCACCTAATCCTTCCTTATGCTTACCATTCAACATCCCAAACTTATTGACCAAACATCCAGTAACCCAAGCTAAGACATCCATACTTTCCGAACAGACTATGATTTAGCATGTTACCTAAATGTGGTTGAACCTATGAAAACTTCCATCAGTGAACCTAGCATTAGCATGATAGAATTGGATATCAAATATCTTAGTCAAAAGAAAAAAAAGAAAAAGAGCTCTAAGGGTGAAAACCACTATGTGGTAGTCTCAGAGCAAAAAATAGTAAAAACAAAAGACATATCCGAAGGTGAAAACCTCTTCAAGGCACCCAAGGATGAGATATTTGATGTCCTTTTGATTCATTTACAAGACATATCACCAATTTTGATAGAACCAACCCAGTCTATCAATTTGGGCACAATAGAGGAACCTCAGTCGATTCATGTTGCACAATCCCTATCAAAAGAGGAGAAACAAGCATTTACCAAATTCTTAATGGAGAAAAAGATAAACTTTGCCTTAAAATTATTTAGACATGCCTGGATTAGATCCTAATCTGATTATGCATCATCTTTCTATAGCTCCAAGAGTTAAACCAATCAAACAAAAGTTGTAGAAAATGCATCATCTTTCTATAGCTCCAGGAGTTAAACCAATAAAACAGAAGTTACAGAAAATGCATCCTTGTGTTGCACTTCTTGTCAAAGCTGAATTAGAAAAATTACTCAAGGCTAGATTCATCTGAGTAATAAAATATGTAGAATGGATATCAAACATCATTCTGATGTCAAAACCAGATAAGTCTATACGAGTATGCACAAATTTCAGAGATATAAACAAAGCATGCCCAAAGGGTGACTTTCTACTACCAAACATCAATATGATAGTGGATATGACTACGAGATTTGAAATGTACTCTTTAATGGAAGGTTTTTCTAGATATAACCAAATCAAGATTGCTCCAAAAGATCAAGAGAAGACATCTTTCACATGTGCGTGGGATAATTTCTACTGGAATGTTATGCCATTTGGTCTCAAGAACACTAGTGTTGCTTATCAAAGAGCCATGACATCTATATTTCATGATATGATGCATAAAAATATGGAGGACTATGTGGATGACATGTTGGCTAAATCAATGAAAAGATCTGAACACCTAGTTGACTTAGGTACGATACTGGATAGAATGGAAAAATTTAGTCTCAGGCTGAATCCCAAGAAATGTGTCTTTGGTGTCACTTCAGGAAAGCTGCTAGGATACATTGTTTCAAAGAAACATGTAGAAGTGGATCTAACAAAGGTTAAAGCAATCATGGAGATGCAACCTCCTAAAAATATCAGTCAAATATGTACTTTGCAAGGAAGGGTACAATCCATCAGAAACTTCATCTCTTAGTTAGCTGATATATCACAACCTTTCACTAAAACATTGCATAAAGGTGTGACCTACAAATGGAGCGAGGAATGCAAAAATAATTTTAACCACATTAAGCAATACTTGGAAAATCCACCAATTCTCATGCCTCCTATTTAGGGAAAGCCATTGATATTGTATGTTTCGGCAACAGATACATCACTAGGGGCATTACTGGCACAACATGATGAAAATAAACAAGAAAGAGCCATTTATTACATCAGTAGAACATTGGTGCCTTATGAAAAGAATTACTCTATGGTATAGAAGGCATGTCTAGATGTCATCTTTGCATCACAAAAATTGAGACACTCCATGTTGGCTCACACCGTATACCTAGTAGAAAAGATAGATCCACTCAAGTACTTATTAAGAAAAACTTCTCTCATGGGTAGGTTGGTGAAATGGGTAATGCTCTTGAGTGAATTCGACATGGAGTATGTTGAAAGGAAGGCCATCAAAGGACAAGTCATCACTAATCAACTAGCTTAAGATTCATTGTTTGATAATCAACCAATAAAAATAGAGTTTCCTAATGCTTCTATCATGCACTTATCTTACAGAACATGGCACTTATTCTTTGACGGGTCTTACACACAAAACAAATCTAGAGCTGACATCCTGTTTATCACTCTGCAAGGTTACTCCATTCCAAAAGCATTCATAATCAAATTTACTTGCACCAATAACATAGCAGAATATGAAGCTTTGTTAAATGGAATGAAATTAGTAATAGAATGGAGAGTGATGGAATTACACATTCATGGAGACTCTCAACTGGTCATTCAACAAGTCAATGATGTGTATCAAACAAAGGATGAGAATTTGATTCCATGCAAATGGATGGTAGATGATCTCAAGAAATACTTCATTTCTATTATGTTCGAAAAGATACCAATAATGGAAAACAAAGTAGTTGATGCTATGGATACACT